>CAUYON010192850.1:0-16168 GCA_963573935.1 Arctocebus calabarensis
TCGATATGTTGATTATTTGTACAGATTGGAGTGCTTACATGCTACTAATCAACATAGCCTTCACCTCATTTACCCAATTACAGCATTAAGACATTTGTGTTCTACACCTGATAGATCCAACTTGTACTTGCAATATGCTCCATAGGTGTGGTCCCCCCACTAACCCTCTATCTATCAACCCACCCCCTTCCTTCCCCTCCCCCTCCCCTTCCCTCCTTCATCCTAGGCTGTAGTTGTGTTTCATTTTTCATATGCAAGTGTGAGTGATTATAAATTGGTTTTGCAGTAGTGTTAAGAACATTGAATTTTTTTTCCATTCCTGTGATACTTACTAAGAAGAATATTTTTCAGCTCCATCCATGTAAACATAAAAGAGGTAAAGTCTCCACTTTTTTTTAAAGCTGCATAGTTTTCCATGGTATACATATACCACAATTTATTAATCCATTCATGGGTTGATGGGCACTTGGGCTTTGCACCAGATTGTTCATTGCAGCTCAATTCATAATTGCCAAGTTGTGTTCTTGAATTCTTATAAGAAATCTTTAGTTCTTTAAACATTGGAAATATTGTTTTTTCTACTTTTTTCTGGAATTTTATATTTGAAACAGTAAGCCTATTGTTTTGTTTTTCCCAAGGTTTTCCTTTCAAAATTTCAATTTTTAAAAAATTTTTAATTAAAATCATAATTGTATAAATTTATGGGGTACAAGGTGAGGTTTTGGTATACAATGTGGAATGTTTAAAGCAAACTGACATAGCCATCTCCTCACTTATTTATCTTTTGTAGTAAGATGTTTAAAATTTACTCTTAGTTGTTTTGAAACACACCCTTGTATTGTGCATATTAGGCAAGATCCCTTCAAGCGACCTCCTTCTCCTCCCACCAATCTCCCTCCCCCATCCCTCTCCCTCCTCACCGAACCCCTTGGTAGATTATATTTGTGTTTTATCATTCATATGAGTGTGTAAGTGTTTATATATTGGTTTCATAATAGTATTTAGTACATTGGATACTTTTTTTCCCATGCCAAGATAAAGCTTTACACTGAGGTCTACACACTATTTTGAGTTAAATTTTGTAATTAGTATGTGGTAAGGATCAATATTCATCTTTTTTTCATATGGATAACCAATTGATCCAGCAACATTTGATGAAAAGACATTTTTCCCCTTGAATTTCAATCTTAGTCAGCAAATGTATGGTTCTATTTCTAGACATTATGTATTCTATTCTGATGATTTATTTGGTTATTTTGTCAGTACCAGTGTCGTAATTATCATGGGGTATAGGAAGACTTGATGCCGAGTAAGAGAAATCTGTAACTTCATTTTTCACATTTTTGAACATTCTAGGTCCTTTGTATTTTTTTATAAATTTCAGAATCTCCTTATCTATTTCTGCCCCCCAAAATGCATTGAATTTTTTATTGGAAATACAGTGAATCTATAGAGCCAAATTGTCTCAGTTTGCTATGGCCACTGTAAGAGAGTGCCACCAACTATATGGCTTGAAAAATAGAAGTTTGATTTATTTTTCTTTTAGCTCTGGAGTCTGGAAGTCTAAGGTGCAGGCATTGGAAAGATTGGATTCTTCTCATGTCTTGATGGTTGGCAGGTGGATGGGGGTCTTCTTCCTGTGCCCCCCCCATCATGCCTGTGTCCTAACCTCCTCTTTTTATAAAGACACCAGTCATTTATAAAGACCCAGTTGAATCAGGGTCCACCAGCGTGATCTCATTTTAACTTAATTACTTTTTAAGGATCCTGTCTCCAACGATAGCCACACTCTGAGGTACTGGGGGTTCTGATTTCATCATATGACTTTCGGGGGAACAATTCAGCCTATAACAATATATATATTCTCTTTCTAGTTGTTTGGAAGTTATTTTATTTTTCATTTATCTTTGTAATTTAGAAATCGGTTATGATATGTTAATTTCTTTGAGTCTGTTTTGCTTGGTGTTCACTTAGCTTCTTGCATTTTTGACATTTATTATTTTCATGACAGTTGGGCAATTTGGGGCCATTATTCTTCCAATATTTTTCTTCCCTGATACTGTTTTCCTCTCCTTCTGCTACTTCGTTTTTCCTAGATTAGGTCTTTTGGTGTTTTCTCACAGATCCCTGAGGCCTTGTTCATGTTCATTTTTTGTTCTTTTTTCCTCCGTTTCTCAGATTTGACCTATTTCTTAAATTGTGAATGAAGAATTGCTTTTTTATGGCTGAATAGTGTTCCTCCGTACATATTATTATACACCATATCGTCTTCATCCCCCCTTCTGATGATGGACACCCAGGTTGCTTCCATATAATAGCTATTGCAAAAATATTGCAATGAAAATGGAAACGCAATAACCTATTTGGCATCGTGATTTGAATTATTTTGTATATACACCCAGAAGCAGAATTGCTGAATTATATACTAATTCTGTTTTTCGCTCTCTCAGGAATCTCTGTACTGTTTTTCATAAAGTCTGTATTGATTCACATTGGCATTAACAGCGCGACTGGGCGGCCGCTGTAACTTTGCTCCTGAGCACTGTCCCCTTGAAATGATCACATTCCAATTAGAAAGTGGTCACGATAAGTTCTTAAAACACACATACCTGAGGACTTAATTTACCTGGGAAGAGGTGTAGTTGATTTTTATAATCTTTACTGTAACCAAAAGGGGTAAAACAAGAAAGATAAATGTTGTTTTTATTTTACTTTGGACTTATTTTAACTCAGTCTATGCATGTCCTATATGGAACAGTTATAATGTGTGGCTGTAACTTAGATGATTAGTTTTTCTTCACTTTACAGATTTTTACAACTTGCTATTATTTACTGGCAAATTTTAAATGGATAATTATCTTTAAATTGATCATTTTTTGCACATTTGGAAATCAAACCTCACAAATCTTAATACCTTGGGGAGGCAATGTAGATAGAAAAATCACATGAATATATAATTGTAGTGAGACGCTGAACATATTTTTACCAAGTGTTAGGGATACATACTTTCTAATGTGCTTGATTAGCTTCCAGGGCTTATAACAGTGACCAAAGTGTCTCTGTACGAGTCTGTTTGAGGACAGTGCTGTTTGAGGACAGTGACGGGTCCTTCCACACCAGCCTGGGAGGTCCCCTGTAGACCCCTACCAGAGACACTAGTGCACTCTATGAAGCTATAGTCCACGATTCTCTTCAACACTAAACTGTTTAGGGAATTTGCCTTATTCATTTTTGTAGACTCAAAATCATATAATGTTTGGCATATTGTAGATATATTTGATTTTTTAATTTTTAAAAAAAATTTCAGATTAATACATGGTACAAAAGATTAGGTTACACTGTTTGTGTTTGTTTGGTGATGTCCAAGTTGCAGTTGAACCCTTCACCAAGGAGGTGCCGTATACCCTATATTGTGTGCATTAAGTGGGAGCTTACAACCTCCCCCCATTTCCTTCCCCTTTCCCCTCCCCCATACTTGAATTTAATTGTGTTTTTTTCTCTCGTGGGTATGTAGTTGTTCATCTACTAGTTTCATATTAGTAGTGAGTACATTGGATATTCGCTTTTCCATTCTTGTGATATTTTACTTGAGAGGATGTTCTTTAAATGCATCCAGGAAAATGCAAAAATGTAAAATCTCCATCTTTCTTTATGGCTGAATAGTATTCCCTGGTGTACAGAAACCATAGTTTATTTATTCATGAGTTGATGAACACTTGGGTTGATGATACAACTTGGCAATTGTGAATTGCATTACATTAAATGTTCTAGTGCAAATATCCTTGTGGTAAAATGATTCTTTTTCTTCTGGGTAGATACCTAGTAATGTGATTGCAAGATCCAGTGGGAGGTCTCCTCTTAGCTCTTTGAGGATTCTCCATACTTTCTTCCAAAGAGTTGTATTCGTCTGCCTAACAAAGAATGTAAAGGATACAGAGAGAGCTATGAAACCCCAAGAAAGAAATAGCAGAAGATGTTAACAACAAATGGAAGAACATACCTTGCTCACAGCTGGAAAGAATCAACATTGTTTAAATGCCCATATTTAATGCGATCCCCATGATAGTACCAATGTCATACTTTGAAGAACTTGAAAAAATAGTTCTTTGGCAAATATGAAACTAGTCATACTTTAAGTATTTGTTAAGGTGAAGTATCGGAGGAAAACCAAGGATATTTAACATGTTTTCTTGTCCAAGTACCAATTTGATAAAATATTAGTAACATGTACTTTGAGTACACATAAGTGGGCACTTCATTGGTTTGAAATCATAAAGCAATATTTCTTTTCTCCTTTACTAAGCATGGAAACCTATGAGGCTTCTCCCCGTAGGCTCTACAGCCCTCAGAGGTTTTCTAGTCACTGTAGACAGCAGAAAGTTCCTGGCCACTTCCAACATGGCACTTTCACCTTTGTTGTGAACACATCAAATCCAGTGTTCAAATAAAGGAACGTAATTTGAATGGGCCGGCTTCAGTGGGGGAAGCCTGCTGTGAATTAGGAGTGAGCATAGTCAATTCTGCAAGTTCTCTCTGTTCTCCTTTATCTTGTCACCTCTGTAGGATTTGGAACAGAGAGAGAAGGAGAAAGACAATCTCATTTAAGAAATAAAATTTTGATTTGGCTTTTGTGTCTCAAGTTCAACACCAAATATTTTTCTCTGTGGCAGTTGCATGCTTTTCTTTGTGATTTTAGTAACCATAGCCTGCCTGTATTGGGAACTATTAGATGACCCTCAGTTTCCCTATTCACCTGGATACCTCCAGTGTCCTTTTGTTGAGAAGGGTCTCTTTAAGAGATTCTCCTTGAAAAGGTGCCCCTAAGGACAGCTTCCTTTATAAGATCACATCTGGATCAGTAAGAAAAAAATAAACAAAGAATAAACACCAGTGCTGGTGAAGCAGAGGAAGGAAAACCTAGAAACAGAACCAAAGGACACTTATGGATAGGTCTATATAAAGCCATGCATCGTTTAACGACAGAGATATGTTCTAATGCGTCATTAAGTGACTGCCGTGTCAAGTCATAGAGGGTACTTACACAAACCTAGATGGTATAGCCTATAACACATCTAGGAAATATGGTATAGATTATTGGTCCTCGGCTATAAACCTGTACAGCATATTACTGCCCTGAACTCACTCAGTCTTCTACAATTTTAAATTTATAAACATACTTTTTAAGATGTCCAGCCCATTGGAGTGCAACCTCATCTTGAATGTTCTCTCTCTAGGGAACATTAAGTTTTGATAGAATAATAAGGAAGAAACGATTTTAAAAATGGTTTGTTAAGGTATGCATTAATCTAATTTCACTCTCCAGAAAGAAAGAACGTATATGAGGGGGTGTTTTTGATTATTGTCATTCAAAAGGGAACCCACGTTTTCTTCCACCCTCTAGAGCAGTGATTTTCCCCTGGTGTGCCAGGGCACAGTGGTGCGCTTTGAGGATCTTAGGTGGGCTGCAAAGAGTTTTAAAGATTAATGATGAAATCATTTTTGAAAGAAGTTCAAAGCTCAGTAAGTATATTCTTTTTGTTTTTGATCAACCTAATTTAAGTGTGTCATAGAAGTTTAACTATAGGTTCAAGTGTGCTGCGAGATGAAAAAGGTAAAAAAAACACTGGTCTCGGTCAGACCAGCTCAGATAAATGAATGTGAGTATGATGGCAAATGTACAAGCCCGATGTCATTTCTGTTACCTCTTCTTTTGTTTAAGCTTTTAACTTCCAAGAATCTCTGTACATATAGAAGCCTGGAAGATAAAAGCTTAAACCAAAGAAGAAAGAACAGCAAATGAAATATGATTTTTGTGCGACAACAGGAAATAGACATTCTATTAGAACTTTGTTATCATGTGATGAATTTATCTTTAGTTAAAAAAAATAACAGTGCTTCTTAGAACATATACCGTATGATGTCTCCAACTAGATTTCATGGAAATATTTCCTTCCATGGAAATATAGTCAGTCTAGATACAACATGTGACATGTAAAAAAATTGGCTTTATTCACTAAGATAAATGCACACATTGATCATACATAGTTTGGTTGATTGATAAAGATTTTAAGGTGGACGGCACCTGTGGCTCAGTGAATAGGGTGCTGGCCTGTGTATACTGAGGGTGGTGGGTTCGAACATGGCCCTGCCCAAACTCCAACAAAAAATAGCCAGGCATTGTGGTGGGTACCTGTAGTCCCAGGTACTCGGGAGACTGAAGCAAGAGAATCATCTAAGCCCAAGAGCTGGAGGTTGCTGTGAGCTGTGATGCTACAGCACTCTACAGTGGGAGATAAAGTGAGACTCTGTTTCTAAAAAAAAAAATTAAGGAAAACCAATAAGAGGGAAGCATAACTCTACCTGAAGATTAATTAACATTTGCTCCCAGAACAGCTCCTCATCAGGATCCCTAAATTTTTGTACCTTTTCATATGCTTGTTTTTTTTCCAAGAAGCTTAATAAAATGCTATGAGCAGAACACTTTCAGAGGGTCTGTAGTTTGTCAAATACTTTCACATTCTTCTTGTAGTGCACAGACTTCATAGATTCTTTTTGTCAAGAACTTATTGGAAACAGAAGTCTATTCTGTCTGACAAATGTGAGAAACCGAGACTCAAGGTCTGGCACAGCTAAGCTGTCAACAAAATGCAACGATTAGGCTGATGTCCAATTTTCTAATATTGACCTGGTTCTTCAGGGCCCTAATAAAGTTGAGTAGCAGTGGCAACTCCAGCAACAAGCATGCCTCAGACACCTTCCTGTTTGTGGGGACCCATATCAGTTTTCTGTGGCAACCTATACTATTTGCTTTATTACCTGTGATGTTTTACTACCAGGTTCCTGACAAGAAACATTCTCCCCTCCTGAAACATTGCATTGCCATGGAAACCAGACATTCACACTGTGCGACGCAGAGCTCACCTTTCCCACTTTTATGAAAAGTCCGAATGCTTGGGGAACTTGTGAAAATATTTCAAATGATATTCTTAATAAAACATTTCTGATTCTAGCTGGAAACCGATGAACTTTCTCTTAGAAGCTTGGGGTAGAAAAAGCAAATGGTTCTTTTCTACAAGTCTCAAACTCTCTCCCCATGTTTGACCTTTATACTCCTCCGTGTAGACACAGCCTTTCTAGGCTGGTGATTGGTAAACCAAGTTTCAGTTTAACATATGCAATTTGTTGAGATTTAAGTAAAAATCAGAAATTCCATCCTTGCTACTGAATATCACACAAACTTGCCCTAAGTTTGTAACCAGCCTCTTTATTGGTGCTGGTTGTAAAGTCCTCTTTGTACACAACTCTTCTTTTTTTTTAATTTTTATTAAATCATAATTCTGTACATTAATGCAATCATGGGGCACAATGTGCTGACTTCATATACAATCTGAAATATTTTCATCAACCTGTTTAACATAGCCTTCATGGCCTTTTAATCACTATATGAAGACATTTGTATTCTTACTAAACTCAGAACTCTTATTTATTATTATTTCTGTCCCCGTCTGTCTCTCTCACACCTAACTGACTAATGCCTAATCTTTTTCCCTTAATTTCCTACAACCCTGCCAGACTAATCATTCACATGTGTAATCAGCTTTATTGACATTTTAGGGCAAAGGAAGGGATTCTATTCCGTATCTCCACACATTGTCTTATCCTAAACAATCCTTTGGCCATTCTGTCCCTGAAATTTTCCCCCTGGTTACGGCTTTCCAGCTCTGGACATTTACCAGGCTGCTTGACCCACTGTTCCCCGTTTTACCTCTCCTTACAGTTTATTCTGTTCACTTTTTGCAATACTCTCAAAATTCTTCCAGCTTAATTTCCCTCATCTTACTCAGCAGCTCACTTTCCTTAATGTTGCCCTAGGAAAATATTTTTATATCCCAAAACCCACTAAGAAGCCTGATAAAACCAAAGGCCACCACGCTCTGTCTTGCCTTATCCAAATGTGCGGTGGTCGTTTTTCTTCATTCCTCTCCAATCACTGAAGTCAGGTGAAATATAGAAATTTATTCCCTTCCTCCCCACAGAAACTAAGCATGTGCTCCCAAGGAGAGTCACGTCCACATTCAGTCAGCTTTGGGGTTAAACCATCACAGAGGACAGGGCATTTAATACCTGGGTTGCATTTTCCCCTTCTTTCTGTAAAAAATAAAGGCCCATAATTGTGTTTTTTAGATTGTATTTTATTACAATGAAGGGATACAATTTTTACACTGGCAATTTTGGAAACTGGAGGATTAGAATCCTCCTGCATTTTGTTCTAAGTAATTATATGTTAAATATATAAATACATTAATCTTTGAGAGGAGAGAGTATGGTTAAATATTACTGAATTATTTTACAGTTGCTGAGTCGAAGAATTGCCAGTGCAAGAATACTTCCAGTGAGCTTTCCAAGCCACCTAAAATAGATGCTTGTAGTGCTCTTTTGAGATGTTCTGACAACTGTCTTTTAAATCATGCTTGTTTCCAAGTTAAAGATCAAAATACACTGATCTATGTGAGAGCATTGCACAGATTCAGGTCTCCAGCTGCTCAATCAATGTTCAAGGACCCGAACAGAAAGGTAAGAAGGATCCCGACTTTCCTCCACTGGCTGGTTATCTCATTGGGTGATTTTTTTTCCTGTTTCTTTGTTTATTATTTTTTTCCTTCTTGTTGATAAAAAATACTATACAGCAGGAAACATAAATTAGTAATGACAAAAATGGAGCAAAGGACAAAGAAATGAGAGACAAGAGATGAAATAGGGCAAAAAATACAAGAGCAGGTAGAGGGTAACCAGGGTAAGACTTGACCAACTTACCAGCGCTTTATACTAGGAAGCCTTTTTGGTATGGACATGAAGAAGTTGGTAAGGGTGGTAAATTGAGATAGCTCATGGCTTTGAAATATGAGTAAGTCGATGATCTGAAGTCTTAATTCTAACTAGAATCACAAATTTATTCTGATTATAATGTCAGGGTCACCCTGACATTAATTGAAACAGATTCTTTTGATAATGGCATACGCAGGAGCTTAGAGAGAACAGGGAGAAAACCTCCACATAGTTTCTCTTTTTGGTATTCACATTTATCAGTAAAAAAATAACTTTAATTTTTGTTTTCTTTAGGAAAGCATAGGACGTCATGTGACAAAAGTTTGAGAGGTGAAAAGTCCTTGCAAAGTCTCTTAAATTTAATGACTTCTGGGCACAGATATACTTTGAGTCATATAAAAAGAAAAGTTACTTTACTCTCTGGAGTCTGTTGATATCTTTGAAGTGAACTGGTCTTTTTTTTTTTTTTTCCTCTAAGCCTCACTTAAATCAGCTTCCCAGAGATTTGGAGCCAAAGAGAAACTGTTGCTTAGATTAAGGAAAAAAAAAATTTTTTTTTCATATATGCACTTGGCTGATTGCTGGAGTAGACAAAAGAAAACAAAATATGTGTTACCTTAAGTATTGATAGTTTAGGATTCATTGCTAATATAAAATGAAAAAAATATGATGTATGTGTGTTTGTCTATACCTGATGAATTAACAACTAACTGTATTTAGATACCATAGGGAAATGTGCATAACTTATCTTAATTTAAGCATCATTATAATAGGGAATTTTCTAGAAGAATTTGGTATAGCTTAAAATGTGGCACACATATTTTCAAATAAAAATAGAATTAGGCCTTGACTCTGAAATAAAATGTACCCAATGATATAAAGTGTAACCAAGTCTTTTAGAAACACTTAGCTGTTAATGGAATCACTCTTTTTAAAGGAATTATAACGATTCAGAGTATGTGGGGAGTTGAGTGAGTATGTTATCTTCAATTGATATAAATAATAACTTCCTTTATCTTCCAAAAGAACACAGCTGAGGACTGCATAAATCTTTAATATTTTCCTATATTAAGTTTAGTAAATTATTGAAATCTCCTTTTCTCTTTTTAAGACATTTGCATCTACAGGTCAAAGCCTGGCTCCTCCAATTGCTAAAACTGTAATTGTAAGAGCTCTGAGTTTGTTCTTTCTCAACTCTGCAATGGGGATGGAAACAGTGCCTTCCTAATGAGGTGATGGTAAGTAGTAAATAATCCTGGAATAGTACCAGATGCATACATGTTAATTTCTGTTATCCCTTTCTTCCTTAAATGCAATATGAAGTCATGTGATGGATTAGGTATTTTCTTGGGAAATGTACTGTGAGAAAATACAGCTCTTCCTTCAGTAACTCACGCTTCCCTTGCTGAGAGGCACGCTGTCACCCAGCTCTAAAAGAGACGCCTTTGGTGCCTACCCTACTGTAAAACTGCTGAGTAATTAGAACTTGTGTGTTATGCCAGAAAATGTTGATTCTAAGACAGTTGATCTTTCAGTCTTTTAGACTGTTCTAAATTTGCACCCTTTATTTGAAATCTGCACCCAGAGGAATAAAATAGTCCCTTTATGTACTGCAAGCTAATGAGAAACTATTGACCCTATTTGTCAATATCATTCTTTTTTCTTTCTTTTTTTAATTATTAAATAATAGCTGTGTACATTAGCGAAATCAAGAGGTACAATGTGCTGGTTTCATATACAATCTGAAATATTTTCATTAAACTGATTAACATAGCCTTCATGGCATTTTCTTAGTTATTGTATGAAGACCTTTATATTCTTACATTCAGTAAGTTTCACCTGTACCTTTCTAAGATGTAATAGGTGTAGACCCACCAATTACCCTCCCTCCACCCATCCTCTCCCCCCCTTACCCCTTTCCCCATATTCTTGTGCTATAATTCGGTTATAGCCTTCATATGAAAGCTATAAATTAGCTTCATAGTAGGGCTGAGTACATTGGATACTCTTTCTTCCATTCTTGAGATACTTTGCTAAGAAGAATATGTTCCAGCTCCATCCATGTAAACACGAAAGAGGTAAAGTCTCCATCTTTCTTTAAGGCTCCATAGTATTCCACGGTGTACATGTACCACAATTTATTAATCCATTAGTGGGTCGATGAGCACTTGGGCGTCTTCTATGACTTAGCATTTATGAATTGGGCTGCAATAAACATTCTGGTACAGATATCTTTATTGTGATGTGATATTTGGTCTTCTGGGTATATACCTAGTAGAGGAATTATAGGATCAAATGGCAGTTTTATTTCTAGATCTCTAGTATTCTCCAAACATCCTTCCTTAATTATCAGATAAATGCACATCAAAACTACTTTGAGATATCACCTAACTCCAGTAAGATTACCCTACATAACAAAATCCTCAAACCAGAGATGTTGGCGTGGATATGGAGAAAAGGGAACACTTCGACACTGCTGGTGGGAATGTCAGTATCATTCCAAAGTCTTTCCGGTGCCCTACTCTAAAGGCTTGGTTGGCCAAAGGAGGACCTACTGTTGAGCTTGTTTCTGAGGCCAATGTCAGGATTCAGTTCTTCATGGGTATGTTGGGCTGAAGCCTCAGTTCCTTACAGGCTGTTGACTGAGGGGTCTCCAGAATTCCTTGCTACATCCAAGTTTCTCCCCTGAAAAGAGCTTGTGATATGGCAGCTGGTTTCCACCAGGGCAAACAAAGAAGAAGCAAGAGAGGGCATGTGAAATGGGAGCCACCATCATTTAATGTTCTTCCTTGGAAGCAACATTTGATCATTACACTTATTACACTTCCTCGGGATTTCTAAGACCTCTAGACAAAAGAAATCGAAACGAACCTACATTTGGTGATATCAGTAAATGATGTTTAAGTAGACACAGCAAAAGAATAATATTTTCTTTTAGAAGTACACTGTTTTATCCATTAAACACAGATACTCAAATTGTCTTTGTCTAAATCTCTTATTTTTTTCTCTGTGGTTATGGATTTGTGGAAGGCCAAAATCCATATTTCTGATGCTTGTACCATTTCCTACACGTGCAATGGTTGGTCTGCTTAAATTCAACTGAAAAGAATTTATTTATATGTCAGAGAGCCCTATGGAAGTTTTCCACTTCAACATGAATGCTGCTTGGAGATTAGAATAATCTTCCCTGAAGAGTCTCAATGAACTAGACCAGCTTTTAGCTTTCTAAGACACAGAAAATTATAAGGTTGTATTAAGCAGACGACGTCGCCAGGTCAAGAAAGAAATGTCTTCAGGTGTACTTAGAATAAATTCTCTTCAATACAGCCCAGGAAAATTACTAAGTTTGCCTATATTTGCTCACTTCATAAATAACTGTATTCCAGTTGGACATTTATAATTAACACAAAAGGCGAGACTACAAAGCTAGAGAGTGTTTGTATTATACTAAAAAGGTAAGGTATAAATTCCTTTTTGTTTGATGTTCATTCTCCCATACTGCAGTTTCTCTTCAGCAATCAATTAACATTTTCTTTTGCAAAATGACAATGTCCTTTGTCCTGGTATTAATATTAGCTGTGTCCCATCATTGTGGCAAGGAATCCGACAGCCAAAGCGTCCACTATAAAATATAGGGACTATCTAAACCAGAAAGTCATTAGGTTTAGTGCCTGCCTCAGGCCCTAGGAAGACCAGGGACTGCCTTCATTAGCCATCATTCCTTTTTATTTTTTTTTTTTTAATAGTTTTTGGCCAGGGCTGGGTTTGAACCTGCCACCTCCAGTATCTGGGGCCGGCGCCTTACTCCGTTGAGCCACAGGCGCCACCCTAGTCATCATTTCTTGCCTCCCATTAGCACAATTAACAGCTGTTCCACCTCAAATGACGAAGACAGTTTCAAACTATTCAACAGATTGAATGAAAAAGTGGCTACATGTTATTTGACATAGATATTCAAAGGACTGTAATTCTCATATGTCTATTACATTCAGGGTGATAATTGAAAGGGTAGATCTAAGTGGCCTAATTGCAAAAATTGTGATTCCCTGCCAAGCAGAGTAGATTGTAGGTAGAATTACATTGATAATTAAACTGCTCACCTCTACACAAATTAGTATTAAACAGAAGTTGAGGTAAATTAAACATATTTTCTTATTGGGCTTGTGTTTTAGTTTACTCAGATACTCCTATCCACCTTGACTTTTTCCTTCACATCCCCCAAGATTGTGTTGGTGGGTATTTTTAGTCTTTTTAAATAAGAGGTGTGTCATCAGACTTTCTTTAACGTTGTTCAAATGTTTTCAGAAGTACCAGTTAGGAATTGCAACTCCCCAGAATGCAATTAAAAGGCACAAATGGTGAAGTTCCCTAGTCTGTCCTGTTTTGTTATTTCCTACCATTATAATTTACAGCATGTCTGAACTTTGTTACTCATTTAACTCCTGACATTTAAATTTCTTCTTGCTTGGTGAACAAACTGGTGGATGTGATGGATCGAAGAACCTGATAAGAGTGAAGTGTTCTGTTTCTTTTCTTCCCTTGTCAGGTAAATAGAGTGACTAAGTAGGAAGGAAATGCTTAGAGTGAGATCGGAGTGCTTGGAACGGTAATTCTGGCAATGACAAGGGCCTTTACCAAAGGACAGAGGACCTGAGATGAAAGTGATGACATCCATAAAATGATAAGCCAAGGATATATCCACTCTGACATTGAAATCCATGAGAAGACTAATATGTGCTTTTTAAAAATGGAGGAAGAGTAAAGCAGGTGTTTAAGGCATCCATACATAAGGGATTACTAGGTAATTAGAAGGTGTGAGCTATGAGAGGGAGAAAATGGTGTAATCTGGGGGCATACGATGACTGTACATATAGTATAGAAATTTCGCTCTCAGTCTTTTCTATCAGAGGATAAATTACTAATGGCTACTCCCTGTTTTGTTCTAACAGGCATCTCTCAGATTTCACTGTCTCTCTGTTAAGGACACAGGGTAATCCTACAAGGTCACAGAATGAAAAGAGAAGGAAAACAAACCATTTGTAACACAGATCTCCACTAGGCTTCATTACTTTGGTAACAAATTAAATCCTTTTTATAATTTTGATTTTGATTACTAATTAGCCTTTGGGTCTTCAATCTTTGCATTTTTCATCATCTGTCTCCCGAAACGCCCCAAACTCACTAATCCAACTCAGCTCCTCTGTGGATTTTAACCATGTAAGATTAATTACCTCAAATATCTCAAATGAAAATAAACTCAATGACATTTACTGTATTATTCAGCCATTTACCCCTTTTCATCAATCTTGTAACGCTTCTTATTAAAATCTGTAATAAGTAAAGATGCTGAATGTTTCAAGCAGCATTTCTTAATGATTTTTTTTTTTTTGCCATTACCACAAAACAAGTTAGGAAACGAATTCTTTTACAGAATAAAAGAAGGAAAGCAGACGTTTTTGAATTTCTGTGGTCTCTTATTCACTAATACTGGTTTTGAGCCTGTAGGGACATACAGTTCATACCCAGTCCTTGTGAAGGATCAGAAATCTTTATAAATAAAGTTGGCCTTGATTTCAACCAGGATAATATCTATAAGATTTAGTAAAAAGGAGAAAAAGTAGAATAATCTCTGATGTTTCTGTATTTAAAGTTTATAGTCTGTTTCTGATGGTATTTAGCACCTTGTTATTCTCACAAAGGAGTTTAACACCAGTGAAAAAGAGAAATAAAATTCAAATAGACTACCTTAGTAAAATAATGCTGTCTAAGGTAAGACCACAGAAATACAAAAGATCAGCAGAGAACATTATGAGAGCTATACTCTCAGGAACCAGAAAACCTAGATGAAATTGATATAGTTTTGGAAACATCCAACTTACTGAGATTCAACCAGGAAAATATAGAAGTCTAGAACAGACCAGTAATGAGTAACAAGGTTGAATTAATATAAAAAATCCCTCACAAAGAAATTCTAGGACCAAATAGATTCATAGCTCATTCTAAAATACTAATAAGAAGTATTAATAGTGCCAATCTTTGTAAAAATGTTCCAAAATTTTGACATTCTCCCCAACTCACTCTATGAGACTAGTACCACCTTGATGCCAAACTGGAGAAGAACATAACAAGAAAAAAATAAAACTACAGACTAATATCTTTGATGTACATATATTTATAAGTCCTTGATAAAATACTAGCAAACCAAATCCAAAAACACATCAAAAGGATAACACAACACAATTAAATGGATTTCATCCCAGGGATACGAGGAGTGTTCGACAAGAACAAGTCAGTAAATGTGACTCACTGCACAGATAAAATTAAAAACAAAAACAGATGATCATCACAATAGATGGGGAAAAAGTGTCAAGCAAAATCCATCTTCCCATGATAAAACCTTTGAAAACTTGGCATGTAAGACACCTGCCTCAAAATAAGAAAGCCATACCCAACAAAACCATTGGCAATGTCATAGTGAATGGGGAAAAGTTGAAAGCGTTCCCTCTAAGAATTGGAAGAAGAAAAGAATGCCCTCCTTCATCATTTCTGTTCACCAGAGTACAGAAAATCCCAGCCAGAGCAATCAGACAAGGCCATCCAAATTGGAAAAGAGGAAGTGAAATTATCTCTATTTGTTGATGACGTGATCTTCTCCCTAGGAAACACTAAGGATTCCTCCAAAACACTCCTAGATTTGATAAATAAATTCATCAGTCTCAGTTTATAAAATCAATGTATAAAACTCATTATGCCAATAATGTCTTTATCAACCACTAAGGATTCCTCCAAAACACTCCTAGATTTGATAAATAAGGTTTAGCAGTCTCAATTTATAAAATCAATGTATAAAAGTCAGTAGTGTCTTTATACCAGCAATGTTAACATTGAGAACCAAATTGAGAACTGAATATTATTTACAATAGCTGCAAAATAATTACCTAGAAAAATATTTAACCAAGGACATCAAAAATTACTATAAAATGACAAAATGCTGGTGAAAGAAGTTATAGATAACACAAACAAATGGTAACACATCCCATGAAAAGAATCAGTTTTGTAAAATCAACCATACTGCTTTATTCTCTATTCTGTTCCAATTGATTTATGTGTCTACATTTATACCAGTGCCATGCTGTTTTGGCTATGATAGCTTTGCAGTATTATTTGAAGTCAGGCAATGTGATAACTCCACCAAAGTAATCAGACAAGAGAGAAAAATCAAAGGCATCTAAACTGGAAAACTGAAAGTCAAGTTGTCACTGTTCATGGATGATCTGATGTTACATATGAATCTAGAAAATCTGAAAGAGTCTACCCAAAATCTTTTATACATGACAGAGGA
>CAUYON010192851.1:0-36002 GCA_963573935.1 Arctocebus calabarensis
GGATTAATAAATTGTGGTACATGTATACTATGGAATATTATGCAGCCTTAAAGAAAGATGGAGACTTTACCTCTTTCATGTTACATAGATGGAGCTGGAACACATTTTTCTTAGCAAAGTATTTCAAGAATGGAAGAAAAACTATCCAAAGTACTCAGCCCTACTATGAAGCTAATTTATAGCTTTCATATGAAGGCTATAACCCAATTATAGCACAAGAATATGGGGAAAGGGGGAAGGGAGGGGAGGGGAGGGGGACAATGGGTGGAGATAGGGTAAATGGTGGGATCACACTTATGGTGCATCTTAGAAGGGTACAAGTGAAACTTACTAAATGCAGAATACATGTGTTTTCATACAATAACCAAGAAAATTCCATGAAGATTATGTCGAACAGTTGAATGAAAATATATCAGATTGTATATGAAGCCAGCACGTTGTACCCCATGATTGCACTAATGTACATAGCTATGATTTAATAAAAAACAAAAACAAAAACAAACAAAAAAAAACACCTTGAGATGCCACTTAACCCCACTAAGATTAGCCCACATCACAAAGTCCCAAAGCTGCAGATGCTGGCACAAGGGTGGAGAGAAGGGAATACTTTTAAACTGCTGGTAGTACTGCAAACGGCCTTTTTGAAAAGAAATGTGTAGAAACCTCAAAGAGCTAAAAGTAGATTCCCTATTTGATTCTGCAATTCCATTACTAGGTATCTACTCAAGTATTTATTTTTTTGTTGTGTCAGTTTTGATAAAATGTATTTTTCTAGGTACATTTAACCTAAATTTTTAAATTTATTAGCATGAAGTTCATAAATGTCTCTTTTTAATATATGTGGGATTTATAGTGATGTTCTTTTTTAATATTTTATATTGCTAATCTGTACCTTTTCCGTGTTTTTCTTGGTTATTTTTTGCAAAGGTTTATACATTTTATTTGTCTTTCCAGGAAGAACTTTGGATTTTATCGATTCAATTTTTTTCCTGACTCAGTTTCTGTTTGCATCTTTGTTATCCTTTCTAAATCTAGCTTACTATTATTTTTCTATCTTCTTTAGATAATATTTTAGTCATTGATTTTTCAGCCTTTTTTGTCTGATATAGTTGCATTAAAGATTATCATTTTCCGGAAGCACATCTATGCCTACATTTTACAAGAGGGTAGGTAGTACTTTTATTATCTTTCAGTTCAGCTTATATTCTAACTTTTATTAAGATTTCTGTCTGTAGCAAAGAGATTTTCAGAGGCATATTGATTAATTTACAAACATTTGAGGGATTTCCATTTATGTCTTATTATTGATTTCTAACTCATTTTCAATCACTATATTCTATATTATTTCAGTTCAGGTCAGTGTGTGTGCTTTTTCCTTTTCTTCTCCTTCCTTAAAAATTAATTTTTACTTTGCTTCTTAAGCATTCCTTTATAATCTGTTAGTTGTTCTCTAGTGATTATACATGTATTCCTGGATCACACATTCTAATATAAATTAATAATTTTACTATTTTTTGACAATCCAATGACTTAGAATGATTTAACTTAGTTTTTTGCCTTCTCTACCATTTCTTTTCTATTATAGTCATGTTTTAGTGCAATATGTATTTTATTCTGCAATTGCTTCAATGTGTGATTGCCATTTTATACATCTAATACTCACTGAGATTTATTATTTCAATTGCTATTTATGTATTTATTTATTCATATTGTACTCTTTTGCTTTCATTTGAAATCACTTTTACTACTTGAGGGTTCCTTTCAGAATTTTCTTTTGGTGTAGCAGTATGCTAGTAACAGGCCTACATATGTGTATATATGTGTGTGTGTGTGTATGTATTTAGTTTTTGGTTGTATAAAATGCTTTTATTTAACTTTAATTTTGGAAAATATTTTGGCTAGATGCAGAATTCTGGGCTACCAGTTATTTTCTTTTAGCTTCCAATATTTCCATTGTGAAATCAACTGTCAGACTGACTATTGTTCCTTTAAAAGTAATTTGTTGGCTTGGCACCCCAGTAGCTCAGAGGTTAGGGTGCAAGCCACATGCCCTGGAGCTGGTGGGTTTGAACGTGGCCTGGGTCTGCTAAACAACAATGACAACAACACGGCAAAAAAATAGCTAAATGTTGTGGCAGACACCTGTAGTCCAAGCTACTTGGGAGGCTGAGGCAAAAGAATTGCTTAAGCCCAAGAATTTGAGGCTGCTGTGAACTATGATGCCATGGCACTCTACTGAAGGTGACATAGTGAGACTCTGTCTCAAAAAAAAAAAAAAAAGTGATTTGTGGGGTTTTTTTTTCACTGTCTACTGAAAAAAGAGTTTTCTTTTTTCTTTGTCTTTTCTTTTACGTGACTATTGGTTTTCTTTGAAATTATTCTAATAGTTGGGCATTGCAATACTTTGTGACCTATGACTCTGTTTTTTTTTTTTTTTTTGTCATTTTGGAAAATTTTCAGCTATTATTTTTCTAGGCATTGCCTCTGCTTCATTCTCTACTGCTGCTACTTCTGGGACTATAATTACCTACACCCCTCCCCTTTCAGACCATACCTCAAACATGCTATTAGTTTCATGTTTTGAGGTCTAACTCTAATTTTTAGTTCCAGAATTTCCACCTGATTCTGTTCTAAAATTTCCATTCCTTTTTTGAAATTATTCAATTTTATATCTCAGTTCCATAAAACTCTTAAAGTATTAGTTCAGCTTTTTCATCTTTAGACTGCTGTTCAGGAGTTGACAAATGCCTTAAGGAAAAGTTGCACTAAATGTTGAGCTCACCTCTCTGCATGTCCCTTCTTTCCAGCATCTTGATCCCTTGGTGTTGCTGCTTTACTAAATTTTTAATGCCTTTCAGCAGGTATTTTCACTACATTAATCTGTTTTGCATTTATTTTTATGGGAGCATTGGTCTGCACAGAGCTATTCCAGGCAATGAAAAAATGCCAGTCATTTTCTTATCCTGCTTTACTGACTTTCTTATTTAATTCTTCACATTGGAAGTAAGTCCTGGATTTTTTTTTTTTTTTGAGACAGAGCCTCAAGCTGTCACCCTGGATAGAGTGCTGTGACATCACAGCTGACAGCAACCTCCAATTCCTGGGCTCAAGCGAGTCTCTTGCCTCCACCTCCCAAGTAGCTGGGACTACAGGTGCCCACCACACGCCCGGCCATTTTTTGGTTGCAGCTGTCATTGTTGTTTGGTGGGCCTGGACTGGATTCGAAACCGCCAGCTTAGGTGTACGTGGCTGGTGCCTTAGCCTGTTGAACCACAGGCACCGAGCCATAAGTCCTGGATTTTACTAAGAACTAGAAACATCTGAAGAAAAAAAAGTAGAAAAGAAGGAAAGAACAAATATTTATTGAATCTCTATTAGGTAAACAGTGATATGCTAACAGCATTTTATACTTAAAATTAATATATACTTTAAAATATATTTCACATTTTATATTATCTTTAATATTAAATTAATATATCTGTGAGATAGTAGGTAACTGAATTGTAGCTTTACAGAGCCCCTGCTGAGATTTTTACTGACCACTCAGATTCAAGAATTCTTAGTTTGTTTCCATGAAAGGCAAAGGAGGATGTTTAAATGCCAGGAAACACAAAGTTCCATGGTTCTTAAAAGAATCCACACTTTAAGCAAGAAAGTCTGACTTTGTGTATCTGAGCAATTTTAGTAGGCATAATTTTTCAATGATTTGCAGTAACCATTTGATGGCTCATCAGGGATTTGTGCTTTGCTCCGTTGCTGTATGATGACATTTAATCTGAATTATGTACTAAAAAGTACATAATTAGGGCTTTATTCTAGCACCAATGTATTAAAAAGAATTACCTTTAATATTATAAAAATGAATCACACCATAGTTACCCAGGTTTGAACAGACATGATTCCTTCTTTGTATTTTCTTCCTTAAAATTTAAAGCCCTCTTTGTAAAGAATATATTTTCTATATTCCAGTTGGTGGAAATTTCTTTAAGGTTATTTAACTTTGTAAAGGTTAAAATTTTGAGGATGTTTTTAATGACAGAATCGTCATGTTTGGTTTCATGTCCTGAGGCTTTTTGTGGGTTTATTTTACATTCTCTTACTTTCAAAAGAAACCAGCTAGAATCCCTGCAGCGATAGGAAACATACACATTTTTCTTTCTTTCACTAGGTTGCTGAAATGTGCCCTGGTTCCAGCTACTGAGGGCACATATTCCCAAGACAACCTTATAGACTCTATTTTCACTGGAGGAAAGTCACCCCATCAAGAAAGAAAGAATTTTGCTAGGTGGAGACAAGAGGGTAGTCTGTAGCCAGCTTTCCACAGAGGCTCCTGTCCAGAAGGAGAGTTAAAGGACGAAATTTAGCAAAAAAGCTGATGGTTCGGATCTGAGCCAAATGAGAAGGTTGAAGAATGTACATCAACCCTGCTGAGGCAAGTTGCAACCCCAAGGATACAAAAGAAAGGTACAGAACCCATTGCCAAGTGGACAGGAGTCTCCTCCCCCATGAGAACGACTCACAGTATACGCTATACCTCCATACAAACAAGTGAGCAGAGTTCAAATGTCCTCCCATTTTACCCCATGGGAGAGACCCTCTAAAAACCGGACCTCCTTCCCCTACTAGGGTGCCATGGCACTCTCCTGCCAGGCATAAAACTATATAAAACTGTATTTATTCTTTACCTGCAATTTTGAACTCCCAGCACTCCCCTCCACTCTCACCCTGAGGTCTGGAGGCCTGTCCCCCATGGAGTCCAGATTCTTGGGCATTTTATCAATGGGTGTGGACAGCTACTGGGCCATTGCTGATCTGTGCCGATTTTCCAGCTCAGGAGTAAGGAGAAAAGGGTAAGCTGAGAGGAGGCTGAACTGGAGGGGCAGTGCCCTGAGGTGCAGAGCAGCGCTGGCAACGGTGGGAATAGTGCCAGTGGGGCTCACACCCCTGGGGATATTTTGAAGGGACAATCCCAGTCTCCCTGGGCAACCAGGGGAAGCCAGGCAGCTTCTCTGGTGGTGGCCACTGGTGGAGCAGATCTGGGACAGAAGCACAGGCCCTGGGAGTGAGGGGGTATGCCTGAGGTGGTATCGGCCTGGATGGAGCATGCAGAGACAACAGACTCCCAGGACAGGACTAACTCAGAGGACTGCTTTACTGAGCTTCAAAAGCACCTGGCCCTCAGGGAATCAAAGTTGAGACAAAGGGCAAGTGGCAAGAGGCTGGAACTGACAGCTAAGTGCAACTTCTGACTGAGTCAGCCCTAAGACAAACTGCAGCTGAGACTAGGCAGCAGCACAGCCAGGGCTGCTTTGTAGTCCATTGTCTGATCCACAAGGGAAAATAGCCAGGACAGAAACAAATCCTGCAAAGTTGTTGTATTCTGTTAGCAACATCAATCAGGGGCAGGGCTGGAACTGAGTGAACCACCCCAGCCCCCATTAAGCACCTGGGATTGTCAGGCCTCACTTCCCCCTGCTGGATAGTAGCAAAGAGTGGCAATGAGTGGGGGCCTGGCTGAGGAAATACATATTTCCCTGGGACTCAGGCAGGTGCAAAACCCTGGAGCATCTGCTCATTGGAGGCAACTTGATCACAGCCCTGCAGGGTTACTAGTGACTGAGTGTGACAGAGGTGTAAGGTGGGGAAGGAGGCATCAACCTTCCCAGACTAATTTATTTGCTGGGTGACTCCTTTTGATCTCATGGAGAACTGGAGACAGTTATACTAGAGCTGCCAGCAGACCCCTGCTATCTAGTTGCTGGACATATTTTGAACTCTCCCATCTGAGGCTGGTGCTGACTGGGACAATTGATTGGGACCTCTTCAACTGGGCCAATCACCTGAAGACTATCCAGACTGGTACCCTGGAAGTGTGGTTGTGGGAATGTTTGATTTTCCTTTTCCAATTGTTGCCTGTGGGGGTGCGGTGACTTAACTGCTGGTATTTCTCCCCAACTCAGACATCAACCCAAAGTAACTGATTCTCTAGGGTAAAACAGAGACCAGCTAAAAATAAGACAGAGCCACTTAACTCCACCACACCAAGAAGGTCCCCAGTTTGTCAGGCCATAGCACTGTATGGGTCCTTGACAAAGCTCTAGGGAGAAAGGTAGAGATGTCAGTCCCAGCTTTCAGGCAAAGGACTGGCCAATCACTACTCCTAAAACCTCCACTCCAACTTCTCCTTATCTTCTCATCTAGCCAAACAGTGCAAAATAATCATGGGACAGAATTAGCAGAAAAACTCCTGTACCATGAACAACCAGAGTAGACCAACCCCCTCAAGGAACAATTCGGTGGACACAACTGAAGATCCTATTCATAAACAGATGGCTGAGATGTTAGAAATCGAATTCAGAATTTGGATTGCAAATAAGATCAATAGAATAGAGGAAAAGTTGGAATTAGAAATTCTGGGAGCATTTCAAAATAGAATTCAAGGAATTCAAAGACACAATGACCAAAGATTGTGACACATTGAGACAAGAAGTTGCAGCCTTCAAAGATTGAGAAATACAGTAGAATCTCTCGGTAACAGAATGGAGCAAGCAGAAGAAAGGATTTCTGACATGGAAGACAAAGCTTTCGAACACTCCCAAACTTCCAAAGAGGAAGAGAAATGGAGGACAAAATCAGATCACTCTCTCAGAGAGCTCTGGGATAATTAGAAGAAAACCAATATTCGCCTCATAGGGATTCCCGAAAGTGACAAAGTGGCTTCACAAGGTACAGAGTCTCTTCATGAGATTATGAAAAAGAACTTTCCAGACATGCCAAGAGATTATGAAATTCAGATAGCAGACAGTTTCAGAACTCCAGCATGAATCAACCTGAATACGACATCCCCAGGCACATTGTAATCAATTTTATGAAAGTTAATATGAAGGAGAAAATTCTGAAAGCAGCCAGATGGAAGAAAACCATAACCTATAAGGGAAAGAATATTAGAATAACTACAGATCTCTCAGCTCAAATCTTTCAAGCTAGAAGAGGATGGTCATCGACTTTTAATCTCCTAAAACAAAATAACTTTCAACCCAGGATTCTGTATCCAGTTAAACTGAGTTTCATTTATGACAGAGAAATTAAATACTTTAATGATATCTACATGTTGAAGAAATTTGCCATAGCTGAACTAGCTCTCCAGGATAGTCTCAGACCTATCTTCCACAATGACCAGCATAATCCTCCAACACAAAAGTAAACTCAGTCAGAATCTTTTGATCAGATTCCAACTTCCACAGTCGCAAAAGGATTAAAAATGTCCACTGGACTTTCAAAAGGCTTATCAATATTGTCAATTAATGTGAATGGTTTAAATGGTCCTCTAATGAGGCACAGGTTGGCTGTCTGAATACAAAAACTCAGGCCAGATATCTGCTGAATACAAGAATCTCATCTTACCTTAAAAGATAAATATAGACTCAAGGTGAAGGGATGGTAATCTATATTCTAGGCAAATGGAATGCAGAAAAAAGTAGGTGTTGCAATCATATTCACAGATACAACAGGCTATAAACCAACCAAGGTAAGGAAGGAAAAGGATGGACACTTCATTTATTGAAGGTAATACTCGATATGATGAGATTTCAATTATTAATATTTATGCACCCAAACAGAACGTGCCTCAATTTATAGGAGAAACTTTAACAGACATGAGCAACTTGATTTCCTCCAGCTCCATAGTAGTCGGAGATTTTAATAATCCTTTAGCAGCGTTGGATAGATCCTCCAATAAGAAGCTAAGCAAAGAAATTTTAGACTTAAAGTTAACCATTCAACATTTGGATTTAACAGACATCTACAGAACATTTCATCCCAACAAAACTGAATGCACATTCTTTTCATCAGCCCATGGAACATACTCCAAAATTGATCACATCTCAGGTCACAAGTCTAACCTCAGCAAATTTAAAAGAATAGAAATTATTCCTTGCATTTTCTCAGACCATCATGCAATAAAAGTTGAACTCAATAACAACAGGAATTTGCATACTCATACAACAACATGGAAGCTAAATAACCTTATGCTGAAGGATAGATGGGTCATAGACGAGATTACAAAGGAAATTACCAGATTTTTGGAACAAAATGACAATGAAGACACGAATTATCTGAACCTCTGAGATACTGCAAAGGCAGTCCTAAGAGGGAAATTTATAGCACTGCAAGCCTTCCTCAAGAGAATGGAAAGAGAGGAAGTTAACAACTTAATGGGACTTTTCAAGCAACTGGAAAAGGAAGAACAATCCAATCCTAAACCCAGCAGAAGAAAAGAAATAACAAAAATTAGAGCAGAATTAAATGAAATTGAAAATAGGAGAATCATACAGCAGATCAATGAATCAAAAGTTGGTTCTTTCAAAAGGTCAATAAAATAGATAAACCTTTGACTAACCTAACCAGTAAAAAAAAGAATAAAATCTCTAATTTCATTAATCAGAAATGCTAAAGATGAAATAACAATAGACTCCTCACAAATTCAAAAAATCCTTAACGAATATTACAAGAAACTTTACTCTCAGAAATATGAAAATCTGAAGGAAATTGACCAATATTTGGAAGCATGTCACCTTCCTAGACTTAGCCAGGATGAAGTGGAAATCTTGAGCAGGCCTATACCAAGTTCTGAAATTGCATCAACTATACAAAATCTCCCTAAAAAGAAAACCCTGGACCAGATGGCTTCACATCAGAATTCTACTAAACCTTTAAAGATGAACTAGTACCTATATTACTCGCCCTTTTCCAAAATACAGAAAAAGAAGGAATACTACCCAACACATTCTATGAAGCAAACATCACCCTGATCCCTACACCAAGAAAAGACCCAACAAGAAAAGAAAATTATAGACCAATATCACTAATGAATATTGATGCAAAAATACTCAATAAGATCCTAACAAACAGAATCCAGCAACACATCAAAGGAGTTATACAACATGACCAAGTAGGCTTTATCCCAGGGTCTCACGGCTGGTTCAATATACGTAAATCTACAAGTGTAATTCAGCACATAAACAAATTGAAAAACAAAGACCATATGATTCTCTCAATTGGTGCAGAAAAAGCTTTTGACAATATCCAGTATCCCTTCATGATCAGAACACTTAAAAAATTGGTATAGAAGGGACATTTCTTAAACTAATAGAGGCCATCTACAGCAAACTCACAACCAATAGTGTATTGAATGGAGTTAAATTAAAATCATTTCCACTTAGATTAGGAGCCAAGTAAGGATGCCCATTGTCTCCATTGCTCTTTAACATTGTAATGGAAGTTTTACCCATTGAAATTAGGGAAGAAAAGGTAATCAAGTGTATCCACATAGGTCAGAAGAGATCAAACTTTCACTCTTCGCAGATGATATGATTGTATATTTGGAAAACACCAGGCACTCTACTACAAAACTTTTAGAAGTGATCAAGGAATATAGCAGTGTCTCAGGTTACAAAATCAACACTGTAGCCTTTATATATGCTAACAATAGCCAAGCTGAAAAAACAGTCAAGGACTCTATGCCGTTCACAGTAGTGCCAAAGAAAATGAAATGTTTGGGAGTTTATCTAACAAAGGACGTGAAAGATCTCTATAAAGAGAACTGTGAAACTTTAAGAAAAGAAATAGCTGAAGATGTTCACAAATGGAAAAACATTCCATGCTCATGGCTGGGAATAATCAACATTGTTAAAACGTCTATACTACCCAAAGCAATATACAATTTTAATGCAATTTCTATTAAAGCTCCCTTGTCATATTTTAAAGATCTTGAAAAAATAATACTTCATTTTATATGGAATCAGAAAAAAACCTCAAATAGGCAAGATATTACTTAGAAATAAAAACAAAGCAGGAGGAATTATGCTATCAGACCTAAGACTGTACTATAAATCGATAGTGAACAAAACAGCATGGTACTGGCACAAAAACAGAGAGATAGATGTATGGAACAGAATAGAGAATCAAGAGATGAACCCAGCTACTTACCATTATTTGATCTTTGACAAGCCAATTAAAAACTGTCAGTGGGGAAAAGACTCCCTATTTCACAAATGGCGCTGGGAGACCTGGCTGGTGACCTGTAGAAGACTGAAACTGGACCCACACCTTTCACCATTAACTAAGATAGACTCTCACTGGATTAAAGATTTAAAATTAAGACATGAAACTATAAAAATGCTAGAAGAAAGTGCAGGGAAATCTGAAGGAATCAGCTGGGTGAATATTGTCTGAGGAGGACTTCCCAGGCAATCAAAGCAGTATCAGAAATACACTACTGGGACCTGATCAAAAAAAAAGCTTCTGCACAGCCAAGAACACAGTAAGTATAGCAAGCAGACAGCCCTCAGAATGGGAGATGATATTTGCAGGTCATGCTTCCGACAAAGTTTTAATAACCAGAATCCACAGAGAACTCAAAAATATTAGCAAGAAAAGAACAAGTGATCCCATCTCAGGGTGGGCAAAGGAGTTGAAGAGAAACTTCTCTAAAGAAGACAGGCGCATGGCCTACAGACACATGAAAAAATGCTCACCATCCTTAATCATCATATAAATGCAAATCAAAACTACTTTAAGATATCATCTAACTCCAGTAAGACTAGCCCACATAACAAAATCCCCAAACCAGAGATACTGGTGTGGATGTGGAGAAAAGGGAACACTTCTACATTGCTGGTGGGAATGCAAAGTAATATGTTCCTTTTGGAAGGATGTTTGGAGAATACTTAGAGATTTAAAAATTGATCTGCCATTTGATACTATAATTCCTTTACTAGGTATATGCCCAGAAAACCAAAAATCACATTATAACAAAGACATCTGTACCAGAATGTTTATTGCAGCCCAATTCAAAATTGGTAAGTCATGAAAGAAGCCCAAGTCTCCATCGATCCACGAATGGATTAATAAATTGTGGTACATTTATAACATGGAATATTATGCAGCCTTAAAGAAAGATGGAGATTTTACCTCTTTCATGTTTACATGGATGGAGCTGGAACATATTCTTCTTACCAAAGTATCACAAGAATGGAAGAAAAAGTATCCAATGTACTCAGCCCTACTATGAAGCTAATATATAGCTTTCATATGAAGGCTATAACCCAATTATAGCATGAGAATATGGGTAAAGGGGCAAGGGAGGGGAGAAGTGAGGGGAGGATGGGTGGAGAGAAGGTAATTGGTGGGACCACACCTACGGTGCATCTCAGAAGGGTACAGGTGAAACTTACTAAATGCAGAATACAAATGTCTTCATACAATAATGAAGAAAATGCCATGAAGGCTATGTTAAATAGTTTGATGAAAATATTTCTGATTGTATATGAAACCAGTGCATTGCACTCCATGATTATACTAATGTACACAGTTATGATTTAATAAAAAAAAGAAAGAAAGAAAGAAAGAAAGAAAGAAAGAAAGAAAGAAAGAAAGAAAGAAAGAAAGGAAAGAAAGAATTTCCTAGGTATTTTCTTAAAAGCATGGATGATGAAAGCATAGCTCTTCTAGATTTTTAGAAACTTTAATCTTACATCAAACATTTATTAGTGACAAAGCAAACAAAAAAGAAATTTAGCTCTCCTTTTCAGGAGGGATGTTTCCTAAAGGTTCATGCACAACCACTAAGGGAAGAGTTATAGTGCTTATGCCAGGGTTAAACCTGTGGCCACAGGAAAGGCTGCCAGGTGAGCAGGCAGAGGGGCTAAGGTGATGGGGACTGTGTGTGGGTGAGAGCCTCAAGAATGTTCACCCCATTGTTGTTTATCTTATCTCTCCACATTTGGATAAGCAACATAGGCCTTTGAGCCCAGACTCCTACGATTTTTTTAATTATTATTATAGATGGACTCAAGAAGAGGAGCTAAGGAAAAAGTGCGATTAATAAAATTGTTCCCCAGACTTTTCTACACACCTTGCCCATCAGAAGTAGGTGAAGCTATAGCAACAATATTTTGTATACTGCAAAGTAACCATAAGAAACGGCTTGAAATGACACCAATGCATAGAAATGACAAATACTCAGGGTGATGGATACCACAAATATCCTGACTTGAGTATTTCACATTCTATGCATATAACAAACACTAACATGCACCCCATAAATATATAAAATATGTATCAGCAAAAAAACAAAAGGAATAGGCAAAGCTAACCCAGACTATGCAAAGTTCTTGTATAACATGCAACTTTTAGGTATACGATTGAAGTTGGGCATTGAGAGTGTAGAGGAACTGATCTGGGCTGCTTAGGGAAAAGTGTTTTCTGAAAACAGTTAATGTAGAGGGGAAGGAGAAAAATCTGGAGTGGAGGGGGGTAGAAGTAGTCAAGGGGGACTTCAGCAAGCTCAGAAAAATCTTTCTTCTCTGTGAAATGAAAGACATAGGAATTCCATTTTTCTCGCCATTTGTTGGGTCATAAATCAGATGGCTGGAGCTACCAACCCCTCACCAGGGCCTAGAACAGAATTGTTGAGTTCTTTGGTCCCCATATCTGGAAGTACTTGAGTATGACTTTGTAACAGACTGTAGAAAAAATGAAGAGCATTAATTACAGGGAATTAGATTAAATACACATTATGTGGTCTTTGGTTTGGGCTGAAGTTGTGCTTGTCATGATTCAGATATATCTGGAGGAGGTGACCTACTGTCCTCGTGAAGTACTGAAAATCTCCTGGGGAGGGTTTATCTTAAAGGAAGCTGCAGGCACAGAGCTCTATCTGAGAGCACAGCCTATCTAAGTTGAAAGGAGAGACTATAGTAGCTTGAGTACAATGTGTCACCTACAGCAGTCTCCAGTCTTTTTGGCACTAGGGATCAGTTTCATGGAAGACCATTTTTCCATGGACAGGCACTGAGGCCTGGGGATCTGACAGGAGGCAGAGCAGAGGTAGTAATGCAAGTGATGGGGACTGGGTGTAAACACAGGTGACACTTTGCTTCCTTTGCTCACCTGTGGTTCCTCTCCTGCTGTGCAGCCCAGTTCCTAGACTAGTACCTATCTTCAGCCTGGAGGTTGGGGACTATACACTCAGAGTCCTTCAGTCATGTCCTGGCGTGAGTCTACAATGGTCTGCCAACCACATTTACCACCTGCCATTTACCACAGTGTTTTGCTTCTACCTTTCCTATTGTTCTGTCTATGCAAATCTACTTATGCAGATTTTCTTGTTTTAAACCATTGCCTCTTCCTGTTTGTCATATAGAACCAGAGACAAGACTGAAGGCCAACAACATCCTGTATCTCTAGCACATATCACTGTCTGCTTTCCACACAGAGGCTCCTGCATCATAAGCCTTTGTCAGTATAGCAATGCCTGATCTTCTTAACTAGTTTCTTATTAAGCTCATTATAATAGCACAAGCTCATCTATTACCCCAAACCTGCAGGATCTGGATTAAGACACCTTGGTATTACTAGCTGTGCTTCATTTTGAAAGAGTTTAACGTATTCATTAAAGTTAAAGGCTAAAATTTTCCATGGCTAAAATTCACACCACTTTACATGAAATTAGAATGTTTTGCAACACTTGACATAGCCTGGTAGTGAAAGAACAGGGATACTGCTTTTCTTTTGTGATCAAATAAGATTCCAACCTCTTACTAAAAATGGTTTCTGAAGCATTTTCATCAGAGATAGGTAAATTAAACTCCCTCAATATAATTGTGTTATTTACCATTGAAAGGCTTAAGTATTTGACTGATGAAAAGTAGCATGGTACATGGTAAACAAAATCCCTAGGAGCCTAGAAGGACAGGGGTTTGCCATAGCCCCAGGTGCTCTAGTAAATAAGCCCAGGGACCTTAATTAACCTCTCTAAATCTTGGATTGCTCATATGTCAAGGGGGAAAAACATCAGGGAGGGTAATTGGTGGGACCACACCTATGATGCATATTGCAAGGGTACATGCCAAATCTATTAAGTGTAGAGTATAAATGTCTTAACACAATAATTAAGTAAATAATTAATTATGTTAATTATTACTAAATTATTATTAATTAATTATGTTAATTATTATTAATTAAGTGTAGAGTATAAATGTCTTAACACAATAATTAAGTAAAAATTAATTATGTAATAGTTAGCATATCAGCTAGTTTGATGTAAGCATTCCAAATTGTATATAAAATTAGCACATTGTACCCGATAAATGCATTAATGTATACAGTTATGATTTAATAAAAAAGTTTTAAAAAGTTTGTGGACATCAAGTGAAGTAATGTTTGCAACATTTCTGTCACTTGTGAAGACAAACAAAGGGCTATTATAGTTTCATTTAATATTGGAATGTTTGAATTGCAATTGTATGACAAATATTTCAAAGCATCTGGAATTACTGTAGTACTCTTTTTTGGTCTTTAAAAGTTTACCTTTTAGTCTATGTAAAGAGGAACATATTTTTCTAGAATCATTTTTAGGAACTGGTTTGCAATTTTCTAGGATTTTTTGAATTGAAAGTTACAAAAGGTGTGATCCAGTTGAAAAAACAATGAACTTCCATCACTTTAGTTTTGATAGGTGAAAGAAGAGGAGAGAAATGCTTGAGATACTGTAAAATGATAGGTAAGTGATAATTCTGCAATTGTTATTATTTGCATAAAAATGTTCTTGAGAGTCTATAAAATGGAAACTCTGGGCAATACGGCTACATGAGCTGATGCAGAAAGGTTCCCCACTGTGGAAAGTACTTGGAATTATTGGATAAAATAGCAAACCACCACACCAAAAATGACAACAGACAAGCTTCACAAAAAGAAAGAAAAATTCTTGGGTTCCATAAGCAAAGAAAAGACTCAAACCAGAGTAAGTCCTATGAGAGACATTCTGTCAGAAGACTTCCCCAACTCTGAAGGATAATATGAACTCACTGACCGTGAACTCATCATAAAGAGTTACAAACCAGATCCAGATAAAAGCACCACAAAGAAGAATCATTAAGTACAACAAACATATCCTCTTTACAAAACCACCTAAGAAATGAAGATAATCCAAAAGAGGCTATAAATTAAATCTGTTGAAGAAAAGAGGAAAGAAGAACAGAAAAAGGAACATTGAAAAAAACCTGGTTGTGTGATAGCTTTCTCTACTTCATTCTTTAGAAATCACCCCAGCCCCAGATTTCCAGACCAAATGCATTAATAGGTATCTTTGTCCCTTTGAAGACACCTGCCTCATCATAGAGAGCTTGCCAGGATTTCTATAGTAGAGCACCATGGATGGTATGGTTTAAAAACACATATTTATAGTCTCACAGTGCTGGAGGCTGGAGGTTCCAGACTGGGGTGTTTGTAGGGTTGGAGCCTCTGAGACCAGGAGGGAGGGTCTGCTCAGTGGTTTGCTGGCACTAATTGGGACAAGTCTCAACTTCTTCTGCATCACCCCGATGTCTGTCTTCACACAGCATTCCTCCTAACTCTGTCAAAATTTCTCCTTTTTATAGAGACACGAGTTGTATGGGAGAAGGGTCCTCTCTAGTATACCCTCATTTTAAATACTTACATCTGCAATGATCCTGTTTCCAAGAAAGATCACATTCTGAGATATGGGGGTGGGGCATGGGGTTGAGGACTTTACTACATAAATTTTGGGGGAGGGGAGCAGACACAATTCAATCCATAACAACACCCACAGATAAATTGATTATTTTAGAATTTTTCAGTTTTTATCTTTTTTTTTCTTCATTGAGACAGAGTCGCACTTTGTCAGTCTTGATAGAGGGCAATGGTGTCATAGCTCACAGCAATCTCAAACTCCTGGGTTCAAGCAGTTCTCTTTCCTCAGCCTCCATAGTAGCTGGGAGGACAGGTGCCTGCCACAACGCCTGGCTGTTTTTTTTGTTTAGCAGGCCTGAGCTGAGTTCAAACCCACCAGCCCCGGAGCATGTGGCTGGTGCCCTAACCCCTGAGCTACGGATGCCCAGCCTAGAATTTTTGAGTTTTATTAGGACAGGAGAACCACAAAAATCTTCCACAGTCCTCATTCTATGCCTCAGATAAATAAGGAAGGGACAGCTCATATAACCTTTAGACTCGCAGGCCGTGCACTATAAGGACACAATTTGTGCAAGACCCTGCCCCACAGTAGCCAGAGAGACAAGAAATTTTTTTTATAGGAGCTGCCAGAATGTATAATGCCGCTTGTAAAAGTTCTGGTTAAGGTCTCTAAGTATTTTGGGAATTCTTATGTACTGTTGTAGATCTGAACAGATAATATTAAAGTTAGGAAGATATTTCTTGTCTTCAAAACAATGAAAATAAAATTTTAAATGTACTATAGTTTTCTTTGGGGTCTTGAGATTTAGCCAAGGATGAAATGAAAATACCGATCATGACTGTGTGTTTTGGATATAATGCCAAAAGCACTTTGTAGCACTTTGTAGCACTTTCTCCTTGGGGGTTGTCCTGGTTCTTTGTCACTGTTTCTTCCTTAGTAACAGCATTAATAGACTGTTTCTGAAAGCACTAATGTGGGGTCCAGTGAGATAATAAATGTAAAACACTTATTAGCCTGCCTGGGACGGAGTCACTGCTCTGCACACTTTGCTGTTATTAGTTGAGTGCATAGCAGATGTCAACCTGGGACAGGGATACGGAGCCCTGATGTCCTTGCTTGCAGGTTGCCTTATAAGAGGTGAAGGTGTCTGCAAAGGCAGACTCTTTGATTTTCTGGTCTTACAGTCTCTGGCTGTGCTCCCATAATAGCTGTGACTTCAAAATAGGTCGCTTCCTTTCCTCACTTTCCTCTGTCTCCTCTTCATCCCCTTCCTGGCATCTTGTATCTTTTCAAGGTTATGTAACAAATCACTTTCCCGGTCAGGAGCAGCACAGGGACATAAATCAATGTAATTCATGCATGTTTCTTTCTTTCTTAAAGACTTGTCTAAATGAAACATTGCAATATATTTTCGTTACTCAAATTAAATGCTGGCTTTAAAAAACATAGTCTTTGTACTTTTTAACCTTCAAAGAACTTTACAGATAATAAGGCAGTTAATCTTTTTAACACTCTTAGTCTTTAAGCCAAACATGTTCAAAAGATTAACACAGAGGGTGAGGCACTATTTTGCTACCAGCCACAATTTTTAAGCTATAATATCTGGCCTTTAACATGGTATTGCTTTGGCCTTTTCTGACAATCAGAAAATAACTATTTCTGTTCCTCTTTCTGTCAGTCAGACTCTATGATTACCCCTTCATTGTGAACTTATTTAAAACATCATAAAAATAAAAATTATGTATAATGGTTAACTATCAGATTAGAATTTCAAAGGGCAAAAATAAATAGATGGCAATTTCCTGTGAAACTCACAAGCCAACTAATGGCATTCTGAGCTCCCTTCTCTCCACTGCTTCTGCTTTTCTTTCTTTCCTTCCATTTCTTTTTGGATTTCTCTCTCTTTGTTCATTTCTTTCATTTTTTTTTATTGTTGGGGATTCATTGAGGGTACAAGAAACCATGTTACACTGGTTGCATTTGTTGGGTAAAGTTCCTCTTATAATCATGTTTTGCCCCCCAAAGATGTGGCATACACCAAGACCCCACCCCCTCGCTCCTTCCCTCTCTCTGCTCTTCCTTTCCCCACCCCTCCCTCATTCTTTCTCTCTCTGCTCTCCCCTTCCCTCGCCCCCACCGTGTGAATAATTGTCATTAATTGTCCTCAACAAACTTGAGTACATGGAATTCATGCTTCTCCATGTGTTCCACTTCCATCCAGGTTAATACAAAGGCTGTAAAGTCTCCATTTTTTTAAATGGCCGAATAGTATTCCATAGTGTACATATACCATAGTTTGTTAATCCATTCATGGATTGGTGGGCATTTAGGTTGTTTCCACATTTTGGTGATAGTTAATTGAGCTACAATAAACCTAAGATTAGCCCACATGATGAAATCCCAAAACCAGAGATGTTGGCATGGATGTGGAGAAAAGGGAACATTTCTACATTGCTGGTGGGAATGTAAACTAATACATCCATTTTGGAAAGACGTTTGGAGACTACTCAAAGATATAAAAATAGACTTGCCATTTGTTTGTTTGTTTTTTGAGGCAGAGTCTCACCTTGTTTTTGCAGGATACAGTACGGTAGCCTCAGCCTGGCTCACAGCAAACTCAACTCCAGCTGATGCTATGAAAGTGGCCTGCAGGGCTGCACCTGTGGCTCAAAGGAGTAGGGCGCCAGTCCCTTGTACAAGAGGTGGTGGGTTCAAACCCAGCCCTGGCCAAAAACTGCAAAACAAACAAACAAAAAAACAACGCTCTCAGGATGGAGTCTGAGAAGCTCAGTTGAAGCAACACAGGCCAGTTTGCGCACACCTTCCATGAAAATCTGGTTAAGTTTTCGCCATGACAGGGACCAGGTCATCACACATAGACAACAGGTGTTGTTGACATCGGTAAAGTTTACTTTGATGACGCCACGTTTCTTCTGACAATTCTCTTAGATGTTTTGTTAATGTGAAAATCACCTTTCTGTTGTGTAAACCTTTTGCGTTGTTAGAATGGAGACTAATGTTACCTCCTATCAGATAAAGTTAACATTTTCGAGGTTGCTTCCCTCGCCTTTCATTATAAAAATTTTTAGAATTGTAACAGAGGCAGAACAGAATTGAGAAGCTACTCTTGCTGTTTTTCGGAATTGCTGGCCTTCTTGACAAATAAAGCTTGTCGGACCGAAACCCCGTTTCTGCATATTGGCTAACAGTGACAGGTGGCTGGACACGCTTCATCCAGTAACACCAGGTTTATATGATTCTCCGGCCACAGCTTCCCCAGTAGCCAGGGCAACAGGTGAGAACCACTACCTGTGGCTGAGACATCAGCTCTTTCAGCATCACTCTTCCTTATCAGTTACCCACCCAACTAGTAAAGCCATAGAGAGCAGGAAAGGAAAGAATGCGTGATAAAGCCCAGCTCCCTAGGAGATGTTTGCTTCAGCAGTTCTCTAACCTCATCCCTGTAAGAAAATGTTTGCCAGGAAAAGCCTGAGCAAAAGTGGTAAGTAATCATATATTCTAGCTTGCTGAGATGTAAGAAGAGGGGTGCTTCGGAATGAAAAAAAAAAAGTGGGCAATTCGTTTTGCAGATCACAAGAAGGATTATTGGTTCAGAGGGAATTGACTGTCACTGGGGGTGGCAGGGCAGCCCAGGGGAGTTGTGATGGGAAAGACGGTACCAGAATACAGATGCTGAGGCCTGGGACGTGGTGGGAAACTGGCTGGGACTTACACTGTCCTGCACAAGGGAATTTTTGCAGCTTCATAACATTTTCTAAATTGAAATGCTAGTTTTGAGGACTAAAACGCTACATGAAAGTATTCACCATAAGGAATAAAATGCTGGTGATATTGGCGCACCTTCCACAGACAAGTTGCTTATTATTCACGGACCTTTAAAATTTAAAACCAAAAAGTTGCTGCAGACATTTCTATTAGGTGCGTGGACAAACTGAGCATAAGCTAAGTCTGGTCAGGTCTGGGTTAGCAATTTAGAGCATTTCTCAGAGTCCTTCCAGGCCTGTGAGTGTTCCAACTTTTTGTTTCACTTAAAATTCAATGACTATTGACTATAGATCCATTTTAATTCTCATGATTCAACAATTCTTCCACTTTAAAAGAAAATACTGATCTTTAAATGTCTCTTAAGAGTTTATTCTAAGTTTTTTAGAATTTATTCACAATGTTCTTGGTCTATCTGGGAAAAATATGGCAAATAAAGCAATCATTCTATCATTTGTATTTTCGATAACAACTCATCAAATTATTTACTTGAACAACAGTATATGGCTGTGAAATGGAAAGTAAGAGTATTTCAAAATGTTCTCTCAAGTCAGAGTCATTTAGAAAAAAAATAATTGAAGAACATAAATTATCATCGTTATTATTATTGAAAGAAATTGTTGGTTTTCCTTTTAAGTCTTGATATTGTAATGAAGTTTAAGATTAATAATATGCAAATGCTCCTAGTACCTTGTACCCATGGAAGTCTCACCTATCAAAAATAATGCTATCTTTCCTTCTTCAGCTTCTCCCCTATTAAATTTACTCAACCTCTATGATTCAGTTCTTTGGGATGCAGAATCTGATACCAGCAGAAAAAGAATGTACATAAGAATGAGGAGAAAAGGAAGACCTTGCCAAAACATGTCAGGTAGATACATACAACAAACCTCAGAGAGAAAGGAGAAAGAAAAGTGAAGAAGGCTTGGGCGGTGCCTGTGGCTCAAAGGAGTAGGGCATCGTCCCCATATACTGGAGGTAGCAGGTTCAAACCCAGCCCAAAAACTGCAAAAAAAATAAAAAGGGAAGAAGCCCTATGAGCTAGAGTAACATGAAGAGAGAGGGTCATTTTTGATATTTGGGTAGTAAAGGAAACTGAAATATACGTTGAGTTTTTAAATTGAGAGAGCTTTATTATTGAAACACTGACATTTCCTGAACACGTGATTTCAGAAATTAAAAGAGATCCATTTAGATAACTCCTCTAAGATTTTGAAATGATACATGCATAAAAACCATGACAGGCAGAGATTTAGAATGATAACACAAAAAAGCAAAGTCCAATCAAGTTCACTGAATTATAAGGTCGAAGAACCGTTGTGGTGATGCCAGTAGAAGGAAGCCAGGGGCACAAAGTTGGGGAAGGTGTTGATTTGTAAAGTGGATCTGCCAGCCATGGAGTCGAACTGATCCAGTGTTACCCGGTCCACATGAAGGAAAATGAAATATTCCCATAGGAAAGTTTCACCTAGAATATTACAATTAAACTTGCTGGGCGCCTGTGACTCACTATGTCACCCTTGATAGAGTGCTGTGCCGTCACAGCTCACAGCAACCTCTAACTCTTGGGCTGAAGTGATTCTCTTGCCTCAGCCTCCCAAGTAGCTGGGACTGCAGGTGCCCGCCTGGCTATTTTTTTGTGGCAGTTGTCTTTGTAGTTTAGCAGGCCCCGGCCTGGTTCGAACCTGCCAGCCTCAGTGTTTGTGGCCAGCACCCTAACCACTGAGCTACAGGAGCTGAGCCGAGAGATGATTTTTCCCTGCCACTTTCCTTGGTTTATCCTTTCCAATTTTGAAAATTTGCCAAATCTACCAAATAGCTAACACTGGCTATCTACATCTTAAATAATTTGAAGATTTCTCCCCCTTTCTATGGTTAGATATGATATCTCAATAATATCATATCACAGCTTTCAGACATCTGAAGAAATCTTATTCCCAAATCTAAATAAACAATCTGTAGAAATCCAAAGGAAATTTAATAAAAATAGGCTATATACTATACGATACAAATTCAAACTACCTACAGCAAATACAAAAAGGTCATTTTGCTATCAAATAAAGATGCTTTAATCTGATTGATGAATAATCATTGAAGGCAACTATGTTTTCTTCTGGGCTCGACATCGAAGGTGACAAAGACACGCAAAAATGGTCATTTTATGCGTTTAATGAGCAAGTATTTAAGGGAAATAAGGACTGTCACTGAACGTATGTAACAGAAGGGAATTGCTGAGTTTTTGTTAGAAGAGGAAAATACGCCATGAATTCTAAAGTCCGGAGTATTTCTAGCTATAATAAGAGAAAAAACTAAAAACGATGATTTCTGACCCAAGTTATAAGGCAGCCATACGGGTGGTGAAAAGTCAAGCTGGAGAAAGGAGCACACTACGATTTTATGGAATAAAGATGATCTTAGAGGGATGAATTAAGTCTCCCAAACGTTATGTGCACGTCTGAAGCTCTGATAACCGTGAGCGTGACCTGACTTGGACAATGGGGTTTTGCAGACACCATCAAGTCAAGAAGTTATGCTGCTATAATGTGGGCTCCCGATGCAGGGGTTGGTGTCCTTATCAGGAAAGGGAGAGCTGGAGACGTCAGACGTGCATGCAGGGAAGGAGGCTCTACGACAGCCAAGACCCAAAGTGGGAAGTGGAAGCTACAACCCAAGAAACACCGAACGGAAAGAGCCTCTCCCAGAGACAGGGGCGGGGCGGGCCCTGCTGACTCCTGGAGTTTGTACTTCAGCCTTCAGAACTGTGAAAGAGCAAATCACTGTTGTTCGTAAGCCACCAAATTTGTGGTAATTTTTTATAGTAGCCCTAGGGAATTAATATAATGGTCAAAAAAAGATGCTTTCCACCAGTTTACCTCTTCTGTTGCAATGGGCTTTCATGCAAACTACTTGAGCTTCGGTGTCTTAAATCCCAAGTATGTCTTTCTAACAAGGCTTGTAACTTTGTATGAGTTAATTAACTTCTAGACTCAGCTTCACCAAGGGAAGGCTATGTTAGTACCAATTTTACAAGTTTTTAATTTTTTTATGGCTCGATTGAAATAAAACCCCCATGTTACCTGATGCACAGCAGCTGTTCCGTCAGCATTAACAGTGCTAATGTTATTAGCGATGACTTAGAGACTGTTCTTTTGGTGATTGCAATTACTAACAGCACTGATGGTGACACGATAATTAATAAAATAGACAATCCTAGCCTTCAAATTATGTCTTACTTAGATTTCCTTAAGATGTGTCAGGTCTAAGATACCTGTGACTTTTATGAATCTTGAACGGTCAAGACTGTGTTTGAAAATAAGCAAGTTACTAGACATGCCTTTTTTGCATGATTACAAGTGATACGTCTGACTCTGAATATCACGTTTGATTGATTTGGGAAGACTGATAATATGATTAAAGAAGTGATATTTTATAAGATGGGATCAGCAATATGTCGGCGTTATATTCAGTAGCATGCATCAGGTACTGAAGGGTCTCTTAGATTCACAGACAGGTGTATAAAATGAGGGATCCCACAGTCTGAACACATTCATTTTTTGAGGAATACAAAATCGAGAGTACTGTACGCTGTTCAATGCTTTTAAAAATGAGGTGAAGTCGTATCTACATGTACACAGCAGTGCACTGGACCATAGGACAACACCACAGGATCGACAGTGCTTCTACTTTTACAGGTTCAATTTTCTGGACCCTTTAAAAAGGGAATTAAATGTGAATTCAATGTGTAATAGGAAAACAAGCACAGCAATGAACTGATAAGTAACAGCACAGAATATAAAGCCAGAAAGCCTCAGTTCATATGTTTATCTTGGCAACTGTTACCTTTTTGAACTTGAACAAATTTCTTGACCTCTGTGAGCCTCAATTTTCCTCATCTCTTAAATGGGATAATTATTGGTATAAGAGCATAACCGTTAATCTGGTTATTTATTGAGCTAATCCAAATAAACCACTTACCAGAATAAAACCTGAAACCAGAGCTGGTTCTACCATAGAGATATAAACTGTAGCATTAGGAAAATGTACTTGCATGGCTCATTCTTAGCCCTGGAAGAAGCTTGCAATCCTTTTAAGGCTCTTTTTATAAAAAAAAATATATATATATAAGATTTTTATCCTTAATCACTTAAGGAATCCCTTACCATTCTGTTTTCCCCTTTATCAGCCTTCTTTCATATCACATTAATTGGAACAGAGAAGGGCAGTTTTTGGATTCAGCTAAGGGTCAGCTGAGTTGAGGAACGCCAAAGCAGGTTTAGTGGAATAATTTGCACGTATGGCTGAGCTATGGCTATTTTGGTGAAAGAAAGCATCCCAGGGTTATGCCTACTGTGTGATTCCCTCCGTATCAAGACCAGATGGGGAAGGACAAGAGCTTGTATGGCAAGAGAGATGAACTTGCCTTGTAGTACTTGGCATTGAAAGCATATAGGTAGTTGAGGAGAAATAAGGTTTGAAATGGGTGCAGGCAGAAGCTGTCCTCTAGAAAATTCTTCCAGATCTTGTAGCTGACATATGAAATAAAATTAATAAAGCTTCTCCCAAATGTTAAAATATAATATTTTAACTTACATAATATTATCAATAATGAGTTATGATGCTGAAAATAAAGTTTTCAACTGTTAGTTACAGTAAAAAATATTCAATTATAGCCGGGCGCTGTGGCTGGCACCTGTAGTCCCAGCTATTCGGGAGGCTGAGGCAAGAGAATTGCCTAAGCCCAGGAGTTGGAGGTTGCTGTGAGCTGTGACGCCACAGCACTCTACTGAGGGCGATAAAGTGAGACTCTGTCTCTACACAAAATATATACATATATATTCAATTAAAGAGTCCTGTATGCTAGGAAGACTAAATAGAAAATTATGCCAGATAGGGTAAATTATCTTTCCTTTCTATCTGTGGAAAGTGATATTATATAATGCATGTAATTTAAATGGCAAAGAATATGAGGATAAAAGAAAATACGAAGAAATGCGTATAGAGGTATGTTAAGCATTTAGTTTATAAAGATTTTTATAGATTTTATGTAGCTTGTAGTGTTTGTTTTGACTTCTCATTTTAAATAAATGTTTCCTTACAAACTTAATTTTTACATATACAATTTAATATTTATAAAGTGTTATTAGCTGTAGTAACTACAAAACCTGGGTCTGCCTCTGCCTGGCTCATACTAACGAGAAAGTGATAAAACCACGAAGCTATTTAAAAACGTGGCATGAATACACATTAATATAAATAAACATATCTATGTATATATAAATACACAGGAATGTTAAAAAGGCTCCATTTTATTTGCAAAACTGAGAGTTCAAAGACATTTACAGCTCACAAAGGCGGAGTTCAGACTCTCTACCACCACCATGTAAGATTCTGAGACTCACCCTTCCATCGAAATATTCAGAAGACTCGTATTGAGCCCCACTAAGGATTGATGAGAATAAAAATTGAACATTTCATGGTCTTCATTGTCAAGGAGCAGACAGGAGAGAGAGAGTTGCTGTAAAATAAATGAATGATAATAACAAAAAGAAAAAAAAAAAGAACAGGAAAGGTGGCTACAATTCTGTTTTATGTTTGAGACCTCTGATTGTTTACAATCCTGTTGTTTTCTGAGTTCTACTCATTCTTATGTTTTCCCTGAGAGAAATTTATGTATGGTAGCAAGGGAGAGACATTATATAGGTCTAAGTAATTAGAGTGCAAATATTTCCAGATATTACCAAGTCAAAAGAATGTTCTGGCGATGATATATAGCAAGTGAAAGAAGGTCCCAGGAGAAAAGAATAAAATGAGAAAAATGGACACAGATATTTCCACTTTCATATAACTGATGTCAACATGGAAATTTGAAATCCAATTTTTATAAAATCCCAAGGGAAGTTATTTCTCAAAATTACACAGACAATTTCCTTTAAGATGAAGATTCGTTTTAACTTATGTATGTGCATAAAAACGTCATTCAGAGTAAAATATACAAGGAACATTAAGAGAAATGCGGGCATTGTAAAGAAAACTCATATTTATAGAAGTGGTTTAAGAACTGAAGTTTCTCACACTGTTTTAAAAAAAGAAAATGAGAAAATAATACGCCATAACTAAATTCATATTCTGCACAAAACAGGTGCTCAATAAATGTATTTGATGGTAGTGACTTATGTATGACTGAAAAAAAAGGATAAAATTATGTAAAGAAAGGTGAGATTCACAAAAGATAAAACAAATAATAAAAATTATAGTAATACTTAATTTTTTTTTTGAGACAAAGTCTCAAATTGTCACCCTGGGTAGAGTTCTATGGCATCATAGCTCACAGCAACCTCCAACCTTCGGACTCTAGTGATTCTCTGCCTCAATTTTACTATTTTTAGTAGCCATAGGGTCTTGCTTGTGCTCAGGCTGGTCTTGAACTCGTGAGCTCAAGCAATCCACCCACTTTGGCCTCCCAGAGTGCTGGGATTGCAGGCCTGAGCCACCCCACCCAGCCTAATATACTTAAATTTTAGAAAAAATTCTTTAGGAGTTAAATTTATAAGTCTTGAAAGGTAAGATAAGGGAATTATTAGTATTGGTATAGAAGAAAATTAAATCGTGAAAACTTAGTCTGAGTTTTACTTTTTAAAGAGATTTAGAGTTCAAAGAATAAATAAAATGAACATTTACGTAATTATGTCTGACTATCAGGTGAAATATAGGATGTATACAAATTTTTAAACATTTGTATAAATTTTATTTTATATTTTATGTCTGTTTAACAGCTTTATTTTCTGTGACTCACAAATGGATATACTCAATAAACATAAGACCTAAATATAGTATGTATACCGTGGGTGTGTGGGTGTGTATGGCTAGGTAGGTAAAGAATACAAAAACAGCTAAAAAGGTCAAAAAGCGTGCAAGGTGTTAAAATTTAATCAGCGTGTTCAATCCTGATGAGCTTACGTCCTTGGTTAACCAATTAATACCTTCACCTACAAAATGAAAAGGTCATTCATATTCTGTGTAATCTTTCTACGTAGTAAAATTCTGCTTTTTAACCAAAAGATTTTCTCTGTGTTATGTTAATGATATTACAGCCTTGATTATTCCACGAGAAAAAGAAAACACAAACAAAAGTGCTCCGTTATCAATGAGCTAAGCTTCTTGGCAATCCCGTTATTCTCCAAGGTGTTTTTCATGGTTTACTGTTACTGTCATGAAACAGCTGAGCACTATTTCTCAGATCCTCCACAATTCTGCGTGAAGCAAGGGTCCACATCTCATGTGAAGACTTTTGTCATATTTTGCCTTCTCCAAATCAGATTCTAAATATAGAAAAACAGGAGAAAATTTCAGAATATTCTCACTCCTACATCCGTCGGCGCTTTCCCAAAGGCCCCTGGAGAGTCAAAAGGATTCGTTTTTTCACTGCTTAAGAAGAAATGCCAGAAGCATCTAATCAGATGGGTTTGATGAACGGCATGGAAAGAATGGGCAAATTAGAAAGGACTCTTAGCCTTCCCTAGGTTACACTGGCATTTTTACATGTTACTAATATGAATTTTTCAGAAATTATATGCTTCTGGGAAGGCTTCAGATACTTGCTAAAACCCTGACTTGCAATAATACGTTTTAACATCAGGAAAAGCCTGATCAAAATTCTCATGAAATATATTTTTCAAGTTTTTCTGCATTTGTCAGAATCCTGGTAGGACTTTATTTAATGTTGATCAATAACTGAGTATTGTCATCCATCACAGTCTCATTACTTAAAAGGCCCTCAGGCCACAGCCGCAATGTTTAAACTTGAATCTAGAATCTTCCAGGCCAGAGATTCCCCAATAGAGATGAACAGCATGTTGATGCATAGAGGTTATAAAAACGCAGCTGTGGGCCAGGAACACTGGTTTACACTGTAATTCCAGCTCTTTGGGAGCACAAGGTGAGAGGCTCCCTTGAAGCCAGGAGTTCAAGACCAGCCTAGGCAATATAGTGAGACCCTACCTGTACAAAAATTTTAAAATTTTAGCTGGGATTAGTGGTGTAGGAGTGTCGTGGCCTGGCTGCTCAGGAGGCAAACTGGGCAACAGAGCGAGGTAACATCCCCAAGGAAATAAAATACAGTTGTATATGAGTTCTATTCCAGACTTCACCTGATATGCTGGGTATAAGCTTGATACGTATATTATATTTTAAGATCATCACATGTTATATTTTAAAATTTTTCCATCTACAAAAAATATTTTGTCCATTTAAAACAATCTCAGGAAAATCAGATACAATACTCACTGACTTACTTAAAATAAAAAAAGGTCAGTCTCTTAAGGACAGTCTCAAAACCTTGGAGAAAAATTCTATAACTCGGTGCTTCCAACTATTGACATTTCAAATATTAGAAGGTTATTTCTGAATTTTCCTACCGTGAAAAATCATACCTGTGAAGTTTTAATTCAAATAAAATTTTCAAACCTATGAAAAATTTTCCCCTATATATACCAATTAATATTATATGGGATGGTATTCTTAAGAACAATGGCTTAGAGTATGCTAGGTCATGAATCATTATTTTAGACTAGTGCTTCTCAACCTTCCTAATGCCGCGACCCTCTCATACAAGTCTTCATGTTGTGGTGACCCCAACCATAAAATTATTTTTGTTGCTACTTCGTAACTGTAATTTGATACTGTGATGAATTGTGATATAAATATTGCAATTTACATGCAGGATAGTCTTGTGAAAGGGTCGTTCCACCTCCAAAGGGGTCACTACCCCCAGGTTGAGAACCGCTGTTTTAGAATGTCGAGAAACTCCCAATAAATCCTGAAGGTAAAGGTATTTTTAATAACGGCAAGCACAAATGTTCATGATGGGATAAGTATTTAGACAAGAACAGACAGAACTACAGCTCGCAGGTTGTTATGGACAATACTGGTTGTCCTTCCAAAATTCATATATCTATATTCTAACCCTCAAATTAATAGTGTCAGGAGATAGGACCTTTGACAGGTAATTGGGGCATGAAGACAAGGCTCTTGTGTATGGTGCTGGAGCCTTCGTAAAAGAGGCCTCGGAAAGGTTCCTTGCTTACGTGTCCATGTAAGTTTATCAGGACAGAGTCATCACTGAACAAGGAATAAGGCCCTCACCAGATACCGAAGCTGCTGGTACCTTATCTGGACCTTCCTGTGAAAAATAAATGAAATTTCTATTGTTTAGAAGCTATGCAATAGGTAGTACTTGGTTATAGGGGTCCAAGCTAAGAAACATGCCATCCCATCATATAGAGGTAATCATTTTCATTACTTAGTATCATTTTCCTACCCATATAATAAGTGCTTTTTCTTTTATTTAAAAAATGAATTATATTACATGTTCTTTGCTATATGCTTCATTTTTCAGTAGATATAATACAAACATGTTTCCAGGCTGTTTAATATTCTTCTACAATATAATTTTTGGTGGCTGCCTACTATTCTAATTACAGGCATACCGTAATTTATCTAATAAAATCTCCTTAGCAATAGGCATTTGTTTTCAATTTTTTTTCTATTAAAAATTCTATCATGGAACAATTTATGGCTATATCTTGGGCACATTTCACGGTTATTCCCTTGGATAAATTTCTGATCTGATGGCCAGGCGTTGTGGCGGACGCCTGTAGTCCCAGCTACTTGGGAGGCAGAGTCTCGCCAAGGACGCATTTTTCCTGGTAATTGTAATGGAGACGCGCCATTCTCTTTCTGTGTCTGCAGCATGAACACTCCTGATCGACTTGGAGGAACATTCACTCTCCTTTCTCCGGCAGAAGCCCCCTGGGCTGCTGTTCTCCTGCTGTTCTCCTCCTTACGGATCCTGATCACTCTCCTTTGCCAGCTTCTTCTACCCACACGTTCACCGGGGCTGTTTCTCAAGTTCCACCGAAGCCTCTTTGCTCCTGTCAGCTCTTTCCTTCCCTGATTTATTTTTCTCTCCACGCACAGCACACTCTCTTCAGAAAGTACCATCCACCCTCATGAGTTCATCATCTCCCTCATCTTTATCGCCCTCCTGTTGTCCTGAGTACCTGACCATTTTTCACGTGCCAGCTTTAACTGTAACCAAGTCACGTCAGCTCTCTCGGTCTCAGTTTTCTTATCTGTAAAATGGGTATCATGATTACACTGGATGGGAAAATTAAGTGCATGAACCCATCCTAGGAAAACTGCATGTACCTCATTGCCAAACATCACGACGGTCACCGGATGGCCAAGGGGGATACTCCAAGGTGACCGTAGCCACAGCAGCACTTTATTGAGGTTCAGTTCACAACCTGCACTGTCAGAGCTCAGGGATCTGCTATCAGTGACTGTCAAGCATCAATGAAATAATTTAAATATTTTAGTACAACAGCTAATAGAAAGCAGGGACTTAAAACTATATAATTTTAATCTCTAGTGTATTCAAAATATTTTAATCAGAGTGGCAACTGTGGCTCAAAGAAGTAGGACGATGGCCCCATCTGCCGGAGGTGGGGGTTCAAACCCAGCCTGGCCAAAATCTGCAAAAAAAAAAAAAATAATAATAATGATAATTAATAATTTAATCAAAAGGGCACAAAAATCAAGTCATTCACAGGAAGAAACTTTCTCATGCATACAAAAATTAAAAATATCAAAATAATAGATAGCACGGTACACAAAGACTGTCTTAGTTGAGGCCAATAATAAATGAATCTGAAATTGTCAATGTCTTAACCCAGTGACTTTGTTTTTTGCTTCCTTGAAATACAATAGCTGGGGCCTGGGCTTTCTGTTCTTCATTGATTTATGGACCCAGACTAGCATAGATTTGCTGCACATATAGTTTACCATCTAGGATTCTGCAGCGGGTATTTACGACAAATATTTTCCACTGCATATATTTGTATCAATTTTTCGAGTGTCTGAAACAAATTTCTTTGCCACCCACTAACTTTCTAGGAAGCCATAATATATCTTTTTTTTTTTTTTTGCAGTTTTTGGCCAGGGCCAAGTTTGAACCCGCCACTCTGGCATATGGGGCCGGCACCTTACTCCTTTGAGTCACAGGCGCCTCCAGCCATTATATATCTTTTGGGGGGTTTGTTAGAGCTTCTTTTCATGTCTAGTCTCAATTTACGTATTAGTGATGATAACACAAGCTGCTTAAAGGATAAATGCCAAAATCTCAGTGGCTTAACACAGTAACTGTACAAAATTAATCTCATTTGCATAATATTTTCCTTGATTTCTTAACAAACTGTAAGGAAACCTGTTAGTTATAGCATTGTCAGAAATGAGTAACCAGCTGGATGACTTGGGTGAAGTCATTTACCTTTCTCGTATCTTAAATTTCATATCTGCAAAATAAAGATCATGGCTCCAGATGATACCATCTATGCTGTAACCTGGTAAACTTAACATCCTTTGACAGTTCTCATAACTATCACAGACACCAACAGAATTAGAAGAATATGTGTATGTTTGGAAATGTCAATATTAAACATTAGTTTTAGTATTTACGAATGAAAGAAGGAACAAGCCACAGTAAATATGACACATCAATTACTCTCCAGAGTATCTTGGTAGACAATCTTAAAACGGCCCCAGGGATCCTGCCATCCTGGTACTCACAGCCTTATGTGATCCCCTCTGAGTGTGGGATAGACAGCGACTTTCTCCCCCAAATGAGCCTATCTTGGTGAGATATCACTCCTGAAATCAGGTGACCTTGGGAGACTATGATCTCTGTCCGTCATTCTAAGGGAAGCAATCTGTAAGTGCCCTCAAGAGGAGGCACAGATGTTGGGGAGTTAATGTCACTAGTCAGTTGCAGGACTGGAGCTCGGCCAACAGCCATGCCAGTGAACTTGAGGCAGACCCTTGTCCTGTGGAGCTGTAAGATGACCTCAGCCCTGACAGATAGGAGTCAGACAACCTCAGACAGAGACCAGGTAAGCTGAGCCCAAATTGTGAGATAATTAGTACCTGTCATCATAAACCTTTATGGTTGGGGGTAATTGTTATGCAGCAACGAATAATACAATATCTGATCGGTAACCAGCAAGGACCTCGTTCTCCCACAAACTGGTAGTCTGCTGCAGAGAACCTCGCTTCCGGAAAGGAAGCCATCAAAGAACTTTACTTGATTCCTTTTGGTATTTGCCCTGCTCCAAAAGTACCAGACTGATAAATTTATCAGTACCAGACTGATAAATTATCAATTTTTCTGTCTTATATTCTGCCCTTTCGGCTCTTAAAGTATTTAACTTGTATCTTGAAGTCCCTTATCCCCCAGCCATGATAATATTTGTAATACTTCCTAATGGATTATCTTTTTACAAATTTTTAAGTAAAATTTATATTATTTATAGAAAATTTAGAAAAAAAACATTTAGCTAAGAAAGGAAAATGAAAATCACCTGTAATCATATTACCCAGAAATCCACCATTGCGATCCACATCCTTCAGGCAGTTATTTTATAATTATTTAGGTACTCTGGTTTAAAACAATTTAGCAGTAAGAGCATATACATTACCTTCTACATGTCGAGAATTTTTCTCAGCACTTCTTCTATATCAACTGAATCTTCCCTCAGAGCCACTAGTACAGGATGTAATATACCCATGTGTTACAGAAAGGTAAACCAAGGTTGGTATTTCTATATTCGCACATTGTCTTTCTCACTGAGCTCTGGAGAGTCACTTTGTACCACAGCATGAAGCTGGAATCACTTGTTTACCTTTTACTAACGTCTAATGACGCGCCTTTGTACACTTACAGCTTTAGATAAATGATGAAAGAAAATTAGAAGGCCTAATCCATCATTCATAACTACTTTAAAACGCAGACACACACGTATTTCTTTCAACTATGAACAAGGCCAGTCCAGAGGTCAGCATTTATCGGAGACTACCCGGGGTCCAGCTGTGGGAGAAGGGCATTGGTCATGGTTAATGTCGCATGCAGTGTGATCAAGATGAAAGGGGCCCTTCTGAGGTGTCTCCTGCCTCCTTCCTCCAGCACCTTGGGTTAGATCTCCCTGTGCTTTATGAAATCTGGAAAGCACATGGGTATAATTTCCTTATTAACTTCAGAGAATAAGAGAGAAGCAAGCCAGAAGGTGATTTAAAACCTAGGACATAGAATATTAGCAATTCTGAAATTCATCTCTATTGTCAGGATCGAGAATCAGCAAACTATCCAATCCAGCTTCATTTTAAAATAACTGCTGGCTCGATGCCCGTGGCTCAGTGAGTAGGGTGCCGGCCACATACACCAAGGCTGCCGGGTTCCAGCCCAGCCAGGGCGTGCTAAACGACAATGACAACTGCAACCAAAAAATAGCCAGGCATTGTGGTGGGCACCTGTAGCCTCAACTACTCAGAAGCCTGAGGCAAGAGAATAGCTTAAGCCTAAAAGTTTAAGGTTGCTGTGAGCTGTGACGTGACAGCACTCTGCTGAGGGCAAGTAGTAAGACTCTGTCTCAAAATTAAATAAATAAATAAAATAAAATAACTGCTACATCTCAGCCTTGAGTGAAGGTTGTCAAATACAATTACTGTATTGTATTCTGTACTTTGTTAAATATTACATGCATTTGATACACATATACATAACATTTTGTGATTATCATACCTCTGTCATCTTGGTTCATGGTTGACGCAAGAAAAAATGTCGCTCTTCATATTCCTTTGTGTTCTAATAAACAAGCAAATATTTAGAAAATATTAAATATCTTCTAAATATGTTAAAACAATTACCTACTATATATCACTGTCAAATGCTATGAATGACGTATATAACTATGTCACCCCAATTTGGCTAGTGTAAGTGTACACTAAACCCTTTTGAGTTTAATCTTTATGAAACAGAAATTTGTCTGTGGTGTACACCACTGTACACCCAGTGCCCAGAATACTTTGTACAGAGCACATAGGTTATAGATACTGTGCACTTTATATGCATTCATTTAATACATGCAGGAATGAGGGTACAGAGAGATTAAATTAAGTACCTTTACTCAGATTTGTACAGCTAACGTTCGGTGGTTTGAACTCAAGAGTATTTCTAAAATAACCCACCATCTCTACTGCCATCCTTGAATGGGAAATAAAAGTTGGGAATGACACCCGACTCGTACGCATTACTGTGAGGCTAGCTTAGGGCCGTGAACATAGCAGAGATCCAGTAAGGTTCTTATTAATTGAATTACAGGATGACACTATGTGAGTTCTACATCCAATTTATAGATATTGGATGTAGAACTAACCTTTTGTTAGTAATCCCCCTTTTACTGGACAAGGCAGAGTATAAGTATATACATATAAACCGAATTATGTACATATATACAATTGATCTACTGCTAATATAGCATCAAAGTCCAGACAAAACTAAAGAACTGTAATGTGACTGGTTCTAGCTTTTCATAGAGATTTAAGGATTTTTTTTCTTTAGAGATAGTCTCACTTTGTCGCTCTTGGTAGAGTGCTGTGGCATCACAGCTCACAGCAATCTCAAATTCTTGGGCTCAAGCATTCTCTTGCCTCAGCCTCCAGAGGAGCTGAGACAGCAGGCACCCTCCACAATGCCCGGCTATTTCAGAGATGGGGTCTTTCTCTGGCTCAGGCTGGTCTCCATCCCGCGAGCTCAGCAATCCTCCCACCTCAGCCTCCTAGAGTGCTAGGATTATAGGCATGAGCCACAGCACCCTGCTTGAGATTTAATAATTTTAAACCAAACCAGATTATCTGGCAACAAAAGGAACACTTGCAATGGGGTAAAGCTGGCAGTAATAAGCATGAATCGCAAATTTTACACAGATGCAGAAGGGTAAAAGGCACCTTGAAGGGCAAATAGCAGGGAAAAAGTCAACCAAGTAAAATGAAATACAGGACAGGTAATAGACACAGCTAAGATAAGTGGTCAGGATTAAACTAAATACCAACACATCCTGATGGACTTTCTTAACACCTCATATAGCCACGTTGTCTGTATGCGTGTATATACAGGTGTCCGTGTGTACACATGTGCCGTGAAAGACAGGCAGACAGAGGCATTCAGAGTTAGGGGTGACAGCCAAGGGCAAGAAGGTGACCTTATGTAACCTCTGCGTTCGGAAAGAGGGCTGCAGTCTGGGAAAAGAAAAGCTATAAAACCAGTTTTTCAAAATAAAGAAGTGTTTCAGGCCTAGAGGACATGCGATATCAGGAAATGTTGTCAAGCACAAAAGGGTAAAGTTGTCGTCCCGGCTGCTCCACATTGGGCAAAGAGCAAGAAGTTGGTTAGTGAATGAAGACAGAAGCCGTTAACGTAAGCTGCAGAAAGCAGGCAAACCCGGCTTGAAGCACCACTGACGAAACGCTCACTCTCCCCACTGCTTTCTCTCTGCTTCTCATCTTTTCCTCCTTTTCTTTCTTACCTTTAATAGCAAAGGGATGCATCTTACAAATTAAAGTAACACACGGACAAACTGCAACATCATTTAAACGATGGCAACGGGCGACTAATGATGGGAAAAATAATCATCTCAGAGTCAAGGCCGGGGAAACTGTCAGTGCGCAAAATCAGAGGTCGACCTTTGAGGCATTCAAAGCAGAAGAGGAACAGGCTGGTATGGCTCAACAGCCAAGCAGGAGGGAAACCGAGCCAGGAGAGAGACATTTCCCTACCTCTGAAATCCGAGAAGCAGCATTGCACGGGGCTGTATTGGATTTCTGAATCACAGAGAGAATTGTCATAAGGTCTTGAAGTAAAGAAAAAGACATAACTAAACTTTGGATAAACAACAAATAAATAACAAGAAAGAAAAATACCAGCAGTGCAAGTGAGGGCAAGCCTTAGAAGACCGGAAAGACATCAAAACTGTCCCACTCAGCACTTGTGCCCTCACCAGACAGGTGCACTGACCCCAGGGGACATGAGCCCTGGAGGCAGCCTGGCCCCCAAGTGTCACCAGTATGCTCACCAGACAGGTGCGCAGTTTCCAGACTATTCTGCCCCAAAGAAGGGGACCAGCCCCTGTGCTCACCAGCCAGTTACACCACCACCAGGGGAGCTCTCTCCCAAACCGGCAGACTGGCCCCTATTTGAGGTTGAACAATTAAGTCGGTAATCTCATCCTAGAAAAAGTGCTACATACATCATTGCTAAATATCATTCTGGTCACCTGCTAAGGTGCACTGGGAAGCTATGCACTGATGCCAGTGCCTTGTCTAGCCTTCTAAGCAACTTTGGAATTCTTTTTCTGGAATAACCATAAGAATTATAGTTGCATGAGGTCTGACAATTTGCAAATTCATCCTAGAAAACGTGCCTTGAACTAGGAGCTGGCGTCAATGTAGAGTTCGCGCAGGGGAGTACTTTGAAGGTGTGTGTGGCGAGATTCAGCAGTGGGGTATGTAGCAATTTCTCTAGGATGCGTTCAGGAGCTTAATTTTCCACTTCATAAACCACACTAATAGCTGGGTGTGCTGTTTCCAGGGGTTCCGCACCCATTAGCAGTGGACTGGCCCAAAAACCAGGCAGGCAAGCTACAAGTCAGTGGACTGGCCCCTGTGTCCTCCTGACCCAGTGGACTGGCCCCTGTGTCCTCCTGATCCAGTGGATTGGACCCTGTGTCCTCCTGACCCAGTGGACTGGCCACTGTTTCCTCCTGACACCGTGGACATGCACCTCAGTCAACCTAACCCAGTCGCCAGGCAAGAGTCACCTCCGGAGACACGAGTAATGCCG
>CAUYON010192855.1:0-13528 GCA_963573935.1 Arctocebus calabarensis
TTGTTGGGGATTCATTGAGGGTACAAGAAACCATGTTACACTGGTTGCATTTGTTAGGAAAAGACCCTCTTACAATCGTGTTTTGCCCCCAAAAGGTGTGGCACACACCAAGACCCCAAGACCCCACCCCCCCCTTACTCCCCTCTCTCTGCTCTTCCTTTCCCCACCCCTCCCTCATTCTTTCAACTTCATTTTTGAAGTGCAATTAAATAAGGGAGTAAAATGTACTTCACCTGTGTGATGAACTCTGCCTAAACATTTCTGAGTAAGGTCAAAATAGTTACTGTATTCTTTCAAAATAATTCCACAAAGAAATTGGGTCTGTGAGATTATTGGATCTTCTGGTTAATTGAGAGTTTGAGGTGATCCTTTCTATGTTAGCCTAGATAAAAATTTCTTTTAAATATCAAGGACTGGATAAACTTATGGTTGACTGGTAGAGATGTGCAAGTAAATAGGTGATTATATTTAATAATCAATGTGGTGAGAGATACAAGAAAGTTTTGCAAAGTTCCAAATCAGGGAAGATTGCATGATTGACATGACACTTGCATTGGTTCTTGAAAGATGGCCAAGAATATGATGGTGACAAGAACGTTTTAGACCTAAGTAAGAGTGTGTGCAAAGACACAGAGGGATGGAGGTCTCTACTCAGCTCCCAATACTTGGCCATTCTGGAGCGCGAGAAGAGGTGCAGAAAGAGCAGGAAGGAAACTGGAGGGCTTGGAGTAGTTTGGATGTAGACTGGCCTTCCTGCATGGAGACAGGACAATTTTTACAGGTCCAGGCAAAGGCCCAGGTGGAGCCTATGATAAACTGGAAACCCTGGATTCTTTCCCAAAGCAGACATCCCTAAACTAGTTCCAGTTATATGCTCTATTCTGTGAATATAATATTTTACATGAAATATTCCAAGATGGAGCATGGTAATTAATTAATTAATATTAATGTGGAAATTAATTCAAACTCAGAAATTAGATTATAAGCCAAAAAAGCAAACAATTCTGTTATATGTATATTATCTTGTTGTTTCTCTTATCTTAAAATGAAATAAATATTTGAGTTATATGAGTTCTAATTAATCAACATAACTATATCAATTGAATTTTATTTATAGAGAAAGGGCATGTACATTTATGTATGTAACATATTCTTGCAGAATGTTTATTAAAAACTTAAGATTCACTCAATTCTGATATGAGGACAATTAATGACCTAGTACACAGCAAGGGGTGGGGGAAGGGATGAGCAGAGAGAGGAAAGGAAGGAGAGGGGTGGAGGGGTCACAGTGTGTGACACACCTTTTGGGGACAGGACACAATTATAACAGAGAATTTACCTAACAAATGCAATCAATGTAACCTGGTTCTTTGTACCCTCAATGAGTCCCCAACAATTTAAAAACTTAAGATTCCTAGGCATTACTTTTAAGTTAATAATATTAGTCCTGGGACTGAGGAATTTCCCTGTTCAGGAATCCCTCCAGGTTTTTCAGATATGGTGGTCTGATAACCACAAATTAACAACCTGTTTTTTGAAGAATGTTCAGGGAGAATGGAAAGATCTTCTTTCTCCACTGCATGTGCTGAGCATGACCTGAAGAAGCAGCTAATCAAAGTGTGAGAAGCTAGCATAATCAAACTTTAAAAGTAGAGCCTAAATAATGTTCTTACAGTCTTCCCCTTTAGCCAGCCAGCCATGCGCTGACAGAAATCCTGTAAGCAGCAGAGTCAAGCATGTCAGTATGTCCAACATCATGATCTGGCTCTCACTACATGCTCCTGTCTTAGCCTCTAGCCAATGTTCTTATAATTTCAACAAACAAATAAAAAAAGCCTACATACTGAATTATTATTCTATGGACTTAAAGAATTTTTTCACATGTCAATACTTTTGGAGAACCTGTGTCCACTGTCTGTAAGGCTCCCCCTCCTGTCCAGTTTTTCACCTGACAAATTCCCAATCTATCCTTTTCAAACCTGAACAAATGATAACCTCCTCACTTGTGAAGCTCGTCCATAAGCCCATGGTTCATGCCCTCACCACTGGTTTCCACAATAATTTGTTGATATGGTTGTAATTAGACTTTTCATTGCAATTATATTTATCTTACTCTCTTTTATTAGACCTTGCGCTATTGAGAACATTCAACCTACGTGATGAATCTAGTGGCCCTTCACAGACACAAGGTAATGAATTCAACTTCAAATATTTGTGAAAAGACTGCCTAAGCAGAGAGCCCTAGAGCAATTAAACCACAATCAACCCAGCCTGACCATGGTTATGTTAATTAATAGTCAAAAATCTTTTAGTTAAATGGAATCTATTAAGAACTTCTAAATCAGTTCAATTACTAATTGCTACGTTCTGCATTCTGTTGTCTTAATTGGTGAGGTCTATCCCACTGTAAGACCCATGTTGTTTGCTACATAGGAATTTTTGCTACCAGAAAATATCTGTACTAGTAAAGGACAAGATCTCTGTTAAATTAACTTAATAAATTAGAGAGAGGCAGAAGGCTTTATCATAAAGAGTAGGGATCTTAGAATCAGATAAGCCAAAGTTCAAACTGTAAATATTTCACTGTGTGACTTTGAACAAGTTACTTTATTAACAAAAACCTCCATTACTTAATGTGTAAAATGGAAATTGTTTCAGAGGGTGAAGAGACAATTATTAAATATGTATGAATGTATCCAGGGTATTGGCTAACTCATAATAATCACTCACAATTTTTGTTGTTGCTGTTATACTGAACTGAACAAGTTATTCCATTAAAAAAACTGGAAGAACCAAGGCATGAAGACAGGAAGTCATAGTTGATCGAGCCCAAATTTATAAGGAGGACATTAGCAGAAGAATGTCTACTAATGTGAAGATGTGTAGTAGCAAAGCATATCTTGCAAAATACAAGGTTTATAAGGAGACCTTACTTCCATCATGTACTTAAAAGTTAGTAGTTCTGCTTTAAAGATTAAAAAAAAAAATCTGTGTCTGAGAACACTTATGTTTGTGTCACATACTAATCAGTGGATGTTCATAATTAGATCATGCTGACTTTGGGAAAAAGCACTGATATTAGAGAAGAAGATAAGCAGGTCTAAGCAGGACCGTGAAGTCTCCCTCAGAGTCTGCTGGACGTAATGGCCCATAGTCTGGCCTTGGTATATTTGTTCTCATAAATTTGAACTTATCAGTGCATAGTTAATGGGTCTCTCAGGGGATGGTTTATAACAACCAAATTCTAAAGAGGTAGATGATGAAGCAGATAATAGTTAACTTATCATCTAGAATAACACTTCCAACAAGTCCTGGGCACTCTCTCCCTGGTATTAGATATAGGTACTTAGGTAATTTGGAAATAAATGTGTTCTCAGAAGGTTGTTCACTAACAAAGAATCAGAGGAAAAGAATTGGATGCCCTTAGAGAATATTCCAACAAAGATATAGAAAAGCTAATGATTTCTCCATGTCCCCCAATCTTGTTCATTTTCTAGTGGTCAGATGCTGTGTCTTTCAAAGTATCTCTATCTGCTGCAAAATTCCTGCTTCTCTAGATGCAAGCAGACACGACTACTCTTTTGTTAACAGGAATGTGCACATTACAGATAACTGAATGACAACTTCTCTTGTTGTACCCTTGTCACTTTAGTAAAGCTTGGAGATTAAACTAAAGCTGATTTTATCTACTTACATACATCAAAGGTACCTTATCCTGACTCATAGAAACGAAGCCACAAATACTCACTGCTCCCACTAAGACACACAAAACACTCTCATCATACTACACAAGGATTAGCAACTGTGACTCTTTGTAATGTGACTTCAAGAAAAATGTGCAGTCATTTCTCAAGGATACTTGTGGGGAGTCATCTCTTCGGTTTTGGTAGCTGATTTATATAAATATTTAAATGTGTTTCAGCAAGCCAAGTATGTCAGCACATGTCAAAATGCTTAAATTATAATTATGAGTCTATGACCTTAGCACAAACATGATGTCAACATCAAAGACCTTTTGCTATAATTAATGTCCTTCATGAACTGAGTCTCTTTGAAATGACTTTTTACCAAGCTCTTTAAAAACTTAACTACTGCACATATATCCTAATTCAAGTATTTAGGGCATTAATTTTTTTATGGAATTCAAGAATTTAAAGGCTACAGATTAGTTCACAGTGAAAAGTGCTTCTAATAAGAGCTTAATAAAAGAAACTTTGTATTAATAACAATTAATAGAGAATAATATACAACATAATTCTGTATCAACAAGGTAAAAAATTATTATTATTGAATAATGAATAAAGTTTAGAAAAAGAAGCTACATCATAAGTGTGGATACTTGCTACACAATAGGAATATTATCCGTAAAATAATAAAATTAATAATAACACATCAGGATGTGTAGTCTCTAGTGACCTACCTGAAAATAATTCGCCAACTAAATCATTGGCCATTTAAACTAGCAATTCTTAATAGGGCCTCCAATTTCAAAACCACTGGGTTAACTATTTTCAATCTGTTCAGTTATACAGTCAGTGAACATGTATTTATAGAGTACCAGTGATGTGCTATATCCTGGGAACATAGTGTGAATGAAAACAAATGAGATGCCATCTTCAATCTATGTGATTCCTTAAAGGCCAACCTATATCTTATCAACTTCTGTTTTGGGCTATGTCCTCCTACAAGGGCTCTCCTTATTAATATATATATTTTCCTGGCAGTCTCCACCCAGCTCATTGTGTTCTCTTACACTAGATGTTCTCACACTTACTACATTGATAGAGTACCTGAAAGACACAGTGTTCTCTGCAGAGGTATGCTTAACCTGGCATAAAATTAGGAAGAATTTTTCTGTAGAAATATGGGTCTAATTTACATAAACAACTTACACATTTATCATAAGAAACACATCATTCCATATATTAAAAAGATGTGGGATGAAGCAAAATTGAGAGGTCTGAAAAAAAATTTAAGCCAATGAAAAAAGAGTTAAGGATTAAAATAATGTTATTTGTGAACAGTGATAAATTGAAGAATTAATGAGCACATTAAGGTTAATAGAGTACATTGAAGAGTTGTCCTTTAGGAGGGATGAGGACACTAATCATGGTGAAAATCATACTTAGCAAGTATGCTCAAAGATATACCCAGGTGTTCTGCCAACCCTCACCTGCCTGATCCATATGGGGCCAGCAGAAAGGTCACTAAAGTTCGAGGTGATAGCCAAAGTACAAGAATCACCACCAATCTAGCATGGTATTGCCAACAACCACCTGAAGAGTACCTGGCAGTTGCTGTGGATTCTGGCACTAGTCTCAATAAACACTGAGGTCATCCATGCTGCTGAAAAGCACATGTGTGTATCTGGGTTGTTGAATGAGCTTAACTTCATGGGAATTGCTTCTCCTAAAGAAAGAAATCATGCCTTATCCATCTCAGTTATTTCTGCTGAAAATGTGACTTTCACATAGAAAGTACTCTTCAAAAATTTGTAAGCCTTTTTCTAAACATATATGATATAAATAACATATGTCATGAAGGCAAATTAAATATAACACACTAAAATCCAGCTATTATGCAACTGCAATTGACTCATGTTCTTGATAAAGCAGAATCGCTTGCTAATGTTATCTTTTGGAGCATGCTTCCCAATGGCTACTTTGGCCGCTATAGGTAACATCATTCCCTAATAGACTTCACTTTGGACAGCAAGTAGAATACAGAAAGATGTTATTAGAAGCATCTTCCTTTGCCTACAAGGCAAGCAGCTAGTGCCCTTCAAAACTCAAAACAAAAAACAAAAGAAAAAAAAAGAAAGAAATTAAAAAAAAACAGAATCTGTTTAGCAAAAGACCTTAGAATATCTGTTAGAGGATATTGGTCATTTAGAACTGAATGAGGTTCTGTGTAGTCATTCTTTAAAATGATGTAGGGGTGCCAATATTTGATAGATTATAAACACTCTCTCCTAGCCTATCTATCTTCATTTTATTCCTCTCCTATTTTCTACTGATTCAGTATTTTTCAATTACAAGCCATATGTTAGCATGACATCATCATGTGAAAAAAAGAAGGAAGAAAGCAAGGAAGGATGAAAGAATGACAGGAAGAGAAGAAAAGGGTGAGGGATGAGCAAGAAAAATAATTTATCATTGCTTTTTAGCATAAAGGTTTACTGATACATTTCATACATTTCTATGCAATAGCCATGGTAACTATCCCATAAAATTTAACCAGACCCCAACCACAAAAAAGAAAAGCACTCCACCAGAGGATACTTATAATCCTCACTTGGGTAAAGCATTTTGTTACGGGTTGAATCACATCTTTTAAGTATTCATATGTTGAAATTCTACTCCTCAGCACTTCAAATGTGACCCTATTTGGAAGCAGAGCAATTGCAAATGTCATTAATTAAGATAAGGGCATGCTATTACACTGGAGTAGTGCAGACCTTAATCAAATAGGACTGGTGTCCTTAACAAAAAGGAAAAAATATGAACAAAGAAATGTGCTCAGGAAGAGTGCCAAATGAAGATGAACACAGAGTGGGGGGATGCCTATGTAAACAAAGGAACATCAAAAAAATGCCATCAAACTACCAGATAGGTAGAGGCATGGGACAGATTCTCTCTCAAGGCCCTCAGACAGAACCAACCCTTAATCTGGACTTCCAGCCTCCAGAACTGTAAGACAATAAATTTCTTGGCTTGGCACCTGTTGCTCAGTGGTTAGGGTGCCAGTACATACACCTGAGCTGGTGGGTTCAAACTTGGCTTGGGCCTGATAAACAACAATGACAACTACAACAACAATAACAATAAAAATAGCCAGATGTTGTGGTGGGTGTCCCAGTTATTTGGGAGGCTGAGGCAAAAGAATCACTTAAGCCCAAGAGTTTGAGGATGCTGTGAGCTGTGACATACAGCACTATACCAAGGGTGACATAATGAGACTCTGTCTCAAAATAAATAGAGAAAGAAAAGAAAAAGCAAGCAAGCAAGAAAGAAAAGAAAATACATTTCTGTTTTTTAAGCTACTAAGTTTGTGGCATGTTGTAATAACAGCTCTAGAAAACTAGTCTACTCTCTTAGAAGGCATTTTTCAGGATGAGGGGAGGAGCCAAGATGGAGGTCTGTAGCCAGCTTTCTGCAGAGGATCCCATCCAGAAGGAGAGTTAAAGGACAGCAATTTAGCAAGACAGCTGATGGTTTGGATCTGAGCCAAAAGAGAAGGTTGAAGAATGCACATCAACCTTGCTGGGGTGACCTGCGACCAGAAGGACACAAACAAAAGGTACAGAACACATGGCCAAGTGGCCAGGAGTCCCACACACACCCCCCATGAGAACAGCTTGCAGTATACTTTATACCTCCATACAAACAAGCAAGCAGAGTTCAGATATCCTCCCACTGTACCCCACGGGAGAGACCCACTAAAAAGCAGAATTCCGTCCCCTATTAGGGAGCCATGGCCATCTCCGGCCAGGCATAAAATTGTATAAAACTGTATATATTCTCTATCTGCAAGTTTGAACTCCTGGCATTCCCCGCCACTCTCACCCTGAGGTCTGGAGGCCTGCCCCCCATAGATTCCAGATTCTTGGACATTTTCTCAAGGGTTGTGGATGGGGCGAGGACTGTTGCTGATCTGTGCTAACTTTCTGGCTCAGGACTAGGGAGAGGAAAGTGAGCCGAGAGGTGGCCAAACTGGAGAGGCGGTCCCCTGAGGCACAGAGCCACAGCCACGGTGGTGGGAACAACAACAGTGGGGCTCACACCCCTGGGAATGTTTTAAGGAGACACTCTCAGTCTCTCTGGGTGGCCAGGGGAAGCCAGGCGGCTCCTCTGGTGGCAACCACCGGCAGAGCAGACCTGCAATGGAGGCACAGGCTCTGGGAGTGAAAGGTATGCCTGAGGTGGTACTGGCCAGGGCGAAGCACGGGGATTAGAATACACACACAGAGACAGCTACTCCCAGAGTGGAGATTGCTTTACTCAGTTTCAGATGCACCTGGCCCTCAGGGGATGAAAGCTGAGACAAAGGGCTAGAACTCACAGACTGGGTCAGCCCCATTTGCAGCCCAACGTCTGATCTACAGGGGAAAATAGCCAGGACAGAAACAAATTCTGTGAACTTGTTCTGTTCTATCAGCAACATCAATCAGGGACAGGGCTGGAACTGAGTGAATTACCCCAGCCCTTATCAAGCACCCAAGTTGTCAGGCCTTACCTCTCAATGCCAGAGAATGGCAGAGAGTGGCAGCCTGGCTGAGGATCCACAGACTGCCCTATGACCCAGGCAGGCGCAAACCTCTTGGAGCATCTGCTCATTGGGGGAATTGGATCACAGTCCTGCAGTGTTACCAGTGACTGGGTGTGATAGAGGGGCAAGGTGGGGAAGGAGGCATCAACCTTTGCAGACTAATTTACTTGCTGGGGGGACCCTCCTGAGCTCACAAGCACCAGAGCAAGTTATACTAGAGCTGGCAACAGACCTCTGCTAGTTGCCAGAGACTTTTCAACTCTTCCATCTGAGGCCGTGCTGGCTAGAACAATTGATTGGGACCGCTTCAACTGGGCCAATCACCTGAGGACTTTCCAAAATGGTACCCTGGCGAGTGTTAGTGGGAAGAATTTTCATTTTCCAATTGTTACCTGTTGGGGGCGCAGTGACTTAACTGCTGATATTTCTCCACAGCTCAGACTTCAACCGAGAGTAACTGATTATCTAGGGTAAGACAGAGAACAGCTGAAAATAAGACAGAGCCACTTAACCACACCACACCAAGAAGGTCCCCAGGTTCTCAGGCAGTAGCACTGTATGGGTCATTGGCAAAACTCTAAGGGAAAAGGTACAGAGATCAGTCTCAGGTTTCAGGGAAAGAACTGGTCAATCACTACTCCTAGAACCCCCAACCCAACTTATCCTTATCTACTCATCCAGCCATACTGGGTAAAATAATCATGGAGCAGAATCAGCAGAAAAGCTCTGGAAAAATGAACAATCAGAGTAGACCAACCTCTCCAAGGAACAATTTGGCAGAAACAAATGATGTTCCGATGCATAAACAGATAGCTGAGATGTCAGAAATTGAATTCAGAATTTGGATTGCACACAAGATTAATAAAATAGAGGAAAAATTGGAATTAGAAATTCAGAAAGCATTTCATAAATTGTCTCAAGAAGTCAAGGAATTCAAAGACCAAATGACCAAAGATTTTGACACATTGAGACAAGAAGCTGCAGCCCTCGAAGATCAAGAAATACAGTAGACTCCCTCAGCAACAGAATGGAGCAAGCAGAAGAAAGGATTTCCAACATTGAAGACAAAGCTTGTGAACATTCCCAAGCCTACAAAGAGGAAGAGAAATGGAAGGCAAAAATGGATCATTCTCTCAGACAGTTCTGGGATAACTCGAAGAAAACCAATATTTGCCTTTTAGGGATACCTGAAAATGACAAAGTGGCGTCACAAGGCACAGAGTCTCTTCTTTGTGAAATTATGAAAGAGAACTTTCCAGACATGCCAAGAGATTCTGAAATTCAGACAGCAGACAGTTTTAGAACTCCAGCACAACTCAATCTGAATAAGACATCCCCCAGGCACAACATAATTAACTTCACTAAAGTTAATATGAAGGAGAAAATTCTGAAAGCCACCAGACACAAAAAATCCATAACCTACAAGGTGAAGAATATTAGAATAACTGCAGATCTCTCTGATCAAACCTTTCAAACTAGAACAGAATGGTCATCAACTTTTAATCTCCTAAAACAAAATAACTTTCAACCCAGGATCCTGTACCCAGATAAACTGAGTTTCATTTATGATGGAGAAATTAAAAACTTTAATGACATACACATGTTGAAGAAATTTGCTATAACTAAACCTAAACCTAAACTCCAGGATATTCTCAGACCTGTCCTCCATAATGACCAGCATAATCCTCTACCACACAGTAAACTCACCCAGAAAAATTTATCAAATTCCAACTTCCACGGTGACGAAAGGATTAAAAATGTCCACTGGACTTTCTAAAGATTTATCATTATTTTCAGTTAATGTGAATGGTTTAAATTGTCCTCTAAAGAAGCATAGGTTGGCTGATTGGATACAAAAACTCAGGCCAGATATCCCTACATACAAGAATCTCATCTTACCTTAAAAGATAAATATAGACTCAAGGTGAGGGGATGGTCATCTATATTCCAGGTAAATGGAAAACAGAAAAAAAGCAGATGTTGCAATCTTATTCGCAGTTAAAATAGGCTTTAAACCAATGAAAGTAAAGAAAGATAAGGACAGACATTTTATACTTGTAAAGGTAATACTCAATATGATGAGATTTCACTTATTAATATTGATGCACCCAACAAGAATGTGCCTCAATTTATAAGAAAAACTCTAATAGATATGAGTAACTTGATTTCCTCCAAATCCATAGTAGTTGGAGATTTTAATACTCCTTTAGCAGTGTGGATAGATGCTCCAATAAGAAGCTAAGTAAAGAAATTTTAGATTTAAACTTATCCATTCAACATCTGGATTTAACAGACATCTACAGAACATTTCAACCTAATAAAATTGAATACAAATTATTCTCATCAGCCCATGGAACATACTCCAAAATCGATCACATCTTAGGTCACAAGTCCAACCCCAGAAAATTTAAAAGAATAGAAATTATTTCTTGCATCATCTCAGACCATCATAGAATAAAAGTTGAACTCAAGAATAAAAGGAATCTGCATACTCATACAAAAACATGGAAGCTAAATAACTGTATGCTGAATGATAGATGAATCATAGACAAGATTAAGAAGGAAATCATCAAATTTTTAGAACAAAACAATTATGAAGACATGAATTATCAGAGCCTCTAGGATACTGCAAAGGCAGTCCTAAGAGGGAAATTTATAATACTGCAAGCCTTCCTCAAGAGAACAGAAAGAGAGGAAGTTAACAACTTAATGGGACACCTCAAGCAACTGGAAAAGGAAGAACATTCCAACCCCAAACCCAACAGAAGAAAAGAAATGACTAAAATCAGGGCAGAATTAAATGAAATTGAAAACAAAAGAATTATACAACGGATCAATAAATCAAAAAGTTGGATCTTTGAAAAGGTCAATGAAATATATAAACCTTTGGCTAACCTAATCAGGAAAAAAAGAGTAAAATCTCTAATTTCATCAATCAGAAATGGTAAAGACGAAATAACAACAGACCTCTCAGAAATTCAAAAAATTCTTAACAAATATTACAAGAAACTTTACTCTCAGAAATATGAAAATCTGAAGGAAATTGGCCAATACTTGGAAGAACGCCACCTTCGTACACTTAGCCAGAATAAAGTGGAAATGTTGAAAAGGCTGATATCAAGTTCTGAAATAGCATCAGCTATACAAAATCTCCCTAAAAAGAAAAGCCTGGGACCAGATGGCTTCACGTCAGAATTCTACCAAACCTTTAAAGAGGAACTAGTACCTATATTACTCAACCTTTTTCAAAATATAGAAAATGATGGAATACTATCCAACACATTCTATGAAGAGAATATCTCCTTGATCCCTAAACCAGGAAAAGACCCCACAAGAAAACTATAGACCAATATCACTAATGAATATTGATGCAAAAATATTCAATAAGATCCTAACAAACACAATACAGCAACACATCAAACAAATTATACACCACGACCAAGTGGGCTTTATCCCGGGATCTCAAGCCTGGTTCAATATACGTAAATCTACAAATGTAATTTACCACATAAAAAAATTAAAAAATAAAGACCATATAATTCTCTCAATTGGTGCAGAAAAAGCTTTTGACAATATCCAGCATCCCTTATGATCAGAACACTTAAGAAAACAGGTATAGAAGAGACATTTCTTAAACTAATAGAGGACATTTACAGCAAACACACAGTCAATATAATAATAACAATAACAATAAGGGAGTTGAATTAAAGTCATTTCCACTTAGATCAGGAACCAGGCTAGGTTGCCCATTATCTCCATTGCTCTTCAACATTGTAATGGAAGTTTTAGCCATTGCAATTAGGGAAGAAATGGCAATTGATTGTATCCACATAGGGTCAGAAGAGATTAAACTTGCACTCTTCGCAGATGATATGATTGTATATCTGTAAAACACCTGGGATTCTAGTAAAAAACTTTTAGAAATGATCAAGGAATACAGCAATGTCTCAGGCTACAAAATCAATACTCATAAATCTGTAGCCTTTATATATACCAATGACAGTCAATCCAAAAAAACCGTCAAGGACTCTATCCCTTTCACAGTAGTACCAAAGAAAATTAAATATTTGGGCATTTACCTAACAAAGGACGTGAAATATCTTTATAAATAGAACTATGAAACTCTAGGAAAAGAAATAGATAAACATGTCAATAAATGGAAAAACATACCATGCTCATGGCTGTGAAGAATCAACATTTTTAAAATGTCCATACTACCCAAAGCAATATACAATTTTAATGCAATTCCTATTAAAGCTCCATTGTCATATTTTAGACCTCAAAAAAATAATAATTCATTTTATATGGAATCAGAAAAAACCTCAAATAGCCAAGACATTACTCAGAAATAAAAACAAAGCGGGAAGAATCACACTACCAAACCTGATACTGTACTATAAGTCGATAGTGATCTAAATAGCATGGTACTGATACAAAGACAGAGAGATGTGTGGAACAGAAAAGAGAACCAAGAGATGAACCCAGATATTTAATGCTATTTGATCTTTGACCAGCCAATTAAAAACATTCTGTGGGGAAAAGACTCCCTATTTAACAAATGGTGCTGGGTGAACTGGTTGGCGACCTGTAGAAGACTGAAACTGGACCCATACCTTTCACCATTAACTAAGATAGACTCTCACTGGATTAAAGATTTAAACTCAAGACATGAAACTATAAAAATACTAGAAGAAAGTGCAGGGAAAACTCTTAAAGGAATCAGCCTGGGTGAATTTTTATGAGGAGGACCCCCCTAGGCAATTGAAGCTGTATCAAAAATACACTATTGGGACCTGATCAAACTAAAAAGCTTCTGCACTGCTAAGAACACAGTAAGTATAGCAGGCAGACAGACCTCAGAATGGGAGAAAATATTTGCAGGTTATGCCTCTGACAAAGGTTTAATAACCAGAATACAAAGAGAATTCAAACGTGTTAGCAACAAAAGGACAAGTGATCTCATTTCAAGGTGGGCAAAGGACCTGAAGAGAACCTTCTCTAAAGAAGAGAGGCGCACAGCCTACAGACACATGGAAAAATGCTCACCATCCTTAACCATCAGAGAAATACAAATCAAAACTACTTTGAGATATCATCTAACTCCAATAAGATTAGCCCTCATAACAAAATCCCCAAACTAGAGATGCTGGTGTGGATGTGGAGAAAAGGGAACACTTCTACATTGCTGGTGGGAATGCAAACCAATACATTCCTTTTGGAAGGATGTTTGGAGAAGACTTAGAGATCTAAAAATAGACCT
>CAUYON010192856.1:0-73525 GCA_963573935.1 Arctocebus calabarensis
TGAGACAGAGCCTCAAGCCATCACCCTGGATAGAGTGCCATGGCATCACAGCTCACAGCAACCTCCAATTCCTGGGCTCAAGCGAGTCTCTTGCCTCCGCCTCCCAAGTAGCTGGGACCACAGGCACCTGCCACAACGCCCGGCCATTTTTTGGTTGCAGCCGTCATTGTTGTTTGGCGGACCCGGGCTGGATTCGAACCTGCCAGCTCAGGTGCACGTGGCTGGCGCCTTAGCCCGCTGAGCCACGGGCGCCAAGCCCTATGTCCTATGTTTTTGTGGGTTCTTTTTTTGTTTCAGGTTAATCGAGAGTACAAAAAATCAGGTCGCACTGTTTGCATTTGTTAGGTAAAGTCCCTCTTAAAACTATTATGTCCTGCCCCCCAGAGGTGTGCCGTACACCCTAACCTTGTGCCCAGCAAGTGGGAGCACACCCATCCCTTTCTCTTCCCCTCTTCCTGCTCCCTCGTGTCTCCACCCCCCACCTTGAATCGATTTGAGTTTTTCTCTTACGTTGGTATTAGATTGTCCACTGTCTTCATATTAGAATTGAGTACTTTGGATTCTTACTTTTCCATTCTTGTGATACTGTACTAAGAAAAATGTGTTCCATCTCCACCCAGGTTAATACAAAAGCTGTAAAGTCTCCATCTTTTTAATGGCGGAGTAGTATTTCATGGTGTATGTATACCGCAGTTTATTAATTCATTCCTGCCTCGGTGGGCATTTAGGTTGTTTCCTCATTTTGGTGACTATAAATTGAGCTGCGATAAACAGTCTAGTGCAGATGTCCTTATGGTAAAATTATTTTTTCTTTCCTTCTAGTAGATGTCTAGTAATGGGGTTGTGGGTCAAGTGGGAGGTCTAATTTGAGTTCTTTGAGGATTTTCCATACTTCCTTCCAAAAAGATTGTATTTAGTTTGCAGTCCCATCTCAGGTGTGTTTTTGAGCAAGTCTCTGAGTTGGCAGAGAGATCATCAAGAATTTGGCAGCAGGTGATTTCTGAGCCCTGCAATGAGGAATCTGTGTCCCACAAGGAGAAACCCAGCCTGGTACATCTGTCCTTTGTCATGTGTAGGCCAGTTCTTCCCAGTTCCTCTCTTAGAAGAGAGAGACTGCTTTTAAATTAAAAGCCATGCGTGAAGTTTTGTTTAGCGTGGTATAGCTTCTTAAAGTGAGGAATGGTTTCCTATAGCATTTAATTATTATATAAAGTATGTGTTATCTGAAAGCTTTCAACAGCCATAGTATTAACCCCCTGTCTGTATGAAAAGGGAGAGAAATAAAGTGTTAACTTTCGTGTTCTAAAAAACTTTCTTACCCTCCCTTTTCCCTCTGTAAGGGATAGCAACAAAAATGCTGAAGGCCTTTAAGGGAACATTAGTTTTTTCATCAGAGATAAGTGGGGAAGTTTAAGTAGCTATTCAAATCAAAATCGTGTGCGTCTGTCCTGTGACTTGACAGATACAGGGTTTCCTTCACACGGAGGTTTGTTTCCCTGTTCTGCCTTAGCCACAATAACTTGAAGCTTTCTGCTGGCACAGAAAGCCAGAGGGTGGGTGAAACAGCCAAGATACTGCAGGAGAAGGTCAGGAACATTCTCAAGGTGCCTTTTGGGAACAAGCAGCCGAAGTATTTTTATAGTCAGCTAAGAATACAGGAAAGAAAGATGTAGAGTCTACCTTTTTATAGTACACAATTTTAGAAAATCCACTTTGCCCATCTTCTTATATAAGTCATTAATATTTGTTCCTCTAAACTAGGTTCTGATCTGAGGCCCAAAATGTGAATATTCGTGACCTCCACAAGTTGTTTTGAAGACCAAGTGAATGGTAGAATACAGCTGAAATGCTGGTGACATATTTAAAACCCCAACTTCTTATTCTTGGAGCATGGATTCTTTTACTCATTTTGACTTTTTATAGTGGCACGATGAGATACTTTGAGTGGTTGTCACAAAATTACACTCCCTGGAATGACAGGCTGAAGGCCCACATACCTCTCATTATTTGCAGTAGTTTCCAGGTGACCATGTGATGCAATACGATAAATTACGGTAACGGTCAGCAAAGTGGCAAGCTGACAAGCTTATGGCTTGTCTCAGCCACCGTTCTATGTCATAAATTCTAGTTATGTTTTCTAGAATAAATGTGCTGGAGCTGAACTTAGAGCATACGTACCACAAGGCCTCTGAAGTCAACCTTACAGATAACTCATTCTTTTTCCTCTTTATGTTCTGAGAAGGTTTTCCTGGACTCTTTAACAGCACAGATGATCCATCCATCGCTGGATGCTATTTTGAGAGTGGCTTGAACTTTTTAAACAGAAAGAAACTATTCATAGTTAAATCCTGAAGTTTGTAGGTTGATTTTAAATTTGTTCTCATTGATATAAAAGACTAGATAGGTGTAAAAAGATTACTTGCTGCTAAGAGTTCAATGTGTGCTCATAGAGCTGAGGCAAAGGGCTTTATATTGTCATTTAGATTTTAGAAAATGCTGGAACAGGAGAATAGATATTTTATTTCTTATTCACAAAGGGTTATAAATAATGGACTTTTATTGGTTGAAGTAAGCCAAGTAGAAACCATTTTCTTCATAACTAGAGAGAGACAGGGTTATTAGAATTGAGGGATTATTTCTGTATCCACTTATGCTAGCATAATCCTTGAATCAGTTATTTGGAAGTTATCCCAGGGGTTTAAAGGTAGATTTAAACAATCTACTTTCCTAAATTCATGTTCAATTTCAAGTCTGCTATTGATACTGGAAATATCTAATAAAAATTAGTTGGTTTATGTTTCTTTTTAAAAAAGTGTTTGTACATATGAACTTATTCTCATATAGATTATGAGTGGTTCTCACTTTGCTTCTTAATAATCAGTTGAAAAATTATGAGTTTTATGACCTTTAAACATTTTTGCCAAAACATTAAAAAAATTTTAGTGTATATTATCACTACATAGGGAAATGAAAAAAGAATACAGCTAATATTTATTAGTTTGTAATTTACTTGTTAGAAATATTGAGAATAAAGTATTTTATTACTTTGAGTAAATCTTAGGAATAATTTGAACCCATTTGCTTTCTTTATATCGTATAACTTCGGCTATAGAGTATTTTTTTCTTTCCTTTAGTGAATTGTCATGCTCCTTTTTAAGTCTGGGTAAAACATTGAAAGCTAGTCCAAAGTTGTGAGATGTTTAAGAGTTCCTTTAATGTTACTTTCTTTAGGACATCGTCATCCTTTTCTTCACAACAACCTTCCAGTTTATCACTTTGTACTTCTTTGCTGCACTTTAATTTTTCTTAGCCCACATTGTCTTTTGACTACCCTCTATGTAAAATGTCCATGATTGTATCACTTCAAGGTGAGGAGGCAAGAGAACTCCCATCTTTGCTGTTTGTGCCTGAACCGAATGACAGATTTGGTGACAAATTCCTGACAGCCTTTGAAGGAAGTGACACGATTGATCCCTTTGCTCCCGGTACACTTCTGTTATACACATTGTGATTTGTGGACCAAAGAGCAAGCAGTGATATTTGATCCAATCAATCCGTTAGTATACCGTGGTCACTAGAGTTTTGAACCATGTTGTTGGGGAACTATAAGTATTTAACTAAATTGTGGTAATGAAATTCATGCATATTGGAACCATGCCAAGTCAGGAGTGCCGTTACTCCTGGTATAAATTATTTGTAGTACAGTTAAATCTTGGCCCAGCTTTTTTGTCTTCACATTCCATATTGAGCCCACACAGTATAGGCAATTCAATTCTGACCTGAACTGAGAATTTCAAAGTCATTGACTCAACCTTACTGTCAGCTTTAACTTTCCCTTCTCTTACCTAGGACCTTACAGAGCAGCTCAGGCACTAGTGACAGTATTTGTCCGGACTCCTCCTCGCTGGGAGGTTGGACTTACCTGCAGCCCTGGCCCCTGAACGTAGTTTCTGGCTTATCACCCCAGTGGTTTTTCCACCTCCTTCCTTACTCCTCTGCTTTCTCCCCCTCTTCTTTGGTCTGACATTTTCCTCCTGTGTCCATTCCAAGTTCTACTGATTTACCTGCCGCATTATATTCTGTTACTGTATGTTTCTTTAACTCCTGTTTCCATCATTCTAATTAGTATTCTTCAGTTTGTATTTCAATTATTACAATAATTTCATAACTGACTTTCCCACTATAATCTCTCCTCTTTCTAGCTAATCCTGTATGCCATCACCAGAGTAATCATCTTGGAACACTCACTGTCTCAGCCAGGCTTAATCCTGTGCTTGAAGCCTCCAAAATAACTCACTGATTGCAGAACAAAATGCAAACCCCTTATGAAGTCTGTACTGACTTCCAAGGTCTGACTTGAGTCCTCCTTCCAGTTTATCATCTGATCTCTTCCTTTCTTTCAAGAACCCAGAGTTTCAACGAGAAGGCAGCTTCACTCCCTGTGTCCCAGTCATGCCTGCTCCTTTCCTTTGTAGTGTTTTCTGAATCTCACCCAGTTTCAAAGACTTTTCCCAAATGATCTGTCCTATGAAGTCTTTTTGAGTTCCTAGATATACCTTTTCTCCTCTTTGAAGTTTCAAGAGATTTCTATTTTATATTTTCCATTTGTCACTTATTTGCCCATCTGTATTTTTAGCTGTCATATATTATTTGATTTCCCCATTCAGAGCTGGGCATGGTGGCTCCCATGCCCAGCTATGAATGGCACTCTGGGAGGCTGAGGCAGAAGTCTGAGACCAACCTGAGCAAGTGCGAGACCCCTTTTCTAAAAAAATAGCTGGGAATTGTGGCCGGTGCCCTAGTCCCAGCTGCTTGGGAGACTGAGGCAAGAGGATCATTTGAGCCCAAGAGTTTGAGATTGCTGTGATTTATGATGCCACCGCATTCTACCAAGGGCGACAAAGTGAGACTCTGTGTCAATTAAAAAAAAATCATTTTCATTTCATTTAGCTCTTAAGTTTTTGAAAGGTGGGAACTTAATCTTCTCTACTACCTAGAATGGTATTTGACCAAGTAGCAGGCATATACCTGTTCATTTCTTCCAGAGTCTGAGCCACACGCAAGGACAGAGCTCTAGTCCAATGTGGCATCCAGAGAAGCAGCTGGACATTTGTCATGCGGTTCAATATGTAGAATGGTGGGTAGGGGATGAGTGTCCAGAAGCACAGAGGAAAGGCATCAAGCCTAGATCAGGGGCACCTGGCAGTGCTTCTAGAGGAGGGGAGGTCAGACAGAGTCTGAGAAAAAGTAGGAGTCAGGTAGTTGAAGGGGGCCAGATGGAGAAGGTGTTCCAGGCATAGGGTTCAGTGTGGATAGAGCTCTTGAGAGGTGACAGGGCACTGAAAGCTGAAGAACTGAGCCAAGTTCAGTGTAGCCATGCTTGGGGAGTGAGGTGAGAGTCATCAGTTGGAAGGCTGCGCTGGCGCTCTGTCACAGGAAGGAAGTGGACAGCGGTGGCGAATGTTTAGAAGGGAGGACTTCAGGACTGAAAGCTTGACTGGATTAGCCCTGGGAGAGTGGCAGCCCCGGTTTTGTGAAGGACCACTTAGTCGAGGGAGGTGGGAGGGAAGACGATGAGTTTACTTGTACAGATTAGAAGTTTGAGGAACCTGCGGATACCTACAGGAACATAGAGTAGTAGACAGTTCGAATCCCAGGTGGAAGTTTTGGCCAGAAAATATAAATCTGAGTGACATAGGCATACGACAGGATTGAGTCACGAGGAAGAATATGTGGACTTAGAAGATGAGGATTTCAAGACGGGAGCTTCAAGCTGTTCAGCATTGAAAGGACAAGAAGAGAAGGCAGAGTCGGCGACATGTATTAAGGTGGAATAAGCAACAGGAAGGGGAAATAGATGAAGTAGCTAGACCAGGGAGACCAAGGGAAGATGAAGTCTGTCCATTGGATTTAGTATCCTGGAGACCATTAATGACCTTAGTAAGAATGGTTTGTGTGTCGAAGAGGGACTGGGAGAGGGAAAACATAACGTGTCCCAGCGTAGATCGGTAGTGCGTTGAACAGTGAACAGATGTTGGAATGTCTGGTCATGGATGAATGAATTTAAAGAAGATAGAAGTTGGAAGGATATGGAGTTGAGGGCCTTTTATTATATATTTTAAGCCAGTGAAAATCTGATGACATTTAGAGGCTGATAGGAAGAATTCAGTAGAGATAAAAAGGTTGACTGTAAGCGGAATTTAGCCAGACTTAAAAACCTCCTCTTAAAATTCTTCAGCCAACATGTTTGCTTATCTTTTGGTATTTGAAATAAGTTAATTCACAACTAATTTTGGGATTTACTGAGTCTTGTTACCCCAATGACATTGCAAATTCCTATAAAGTGTTATTCGAGCTATTTTCTTCTCTTCTACTGGGTAGCACTTAGTTCAGTGTCTTACATAGAAAAAATGTAAGATATTATTAGATATTATTTTTAATGTAAGTGTTTCAGCTGATGAATAATGATTGCACATATTTATGGGATACATAGTGATGTTTCATATGGGATACATAGTGATGTTTCATACATGTGACGTATAGTGATCAGATCAGAGTAGTTAGCATATCCATCTCAAATGTTTATTATTTCTTTGTGTTAGGAACATTCACTGTCTTCCTTTTAGTTATTTGAAGGGATATAATACATAATGCCATCGTTATCTTTAGTCATCTTTTTACCACTCTCATTTGTTTATTTATTCTTTAAGTAAATGTTGATCTAATGTCCATGCCAGCCCAGCCCTTTTTTTTAGGTGCCAAGAATTTAAAGGTTAGTAAGCCAGACATACTTCTTGTTTCAAAGGAGTTTATAAACTAGGAGAACAATTAGTAAGCTAGTAATTAAATAGAAAAACAAAGGAATTTCGGATTGCAAGAGGGACGTAAAATGGCACTGTGGTAGACAGTAATTCTTTGTGGCTATTGTACATATTAATATATCCTTTTCCTATGAAGTCTTCTTTTCATCATTGGGGGAGAACAGTCACAAGCTGGAGAGGTAAGTGACTTAAGATGGAAAGAAAAGGCACCGAAGAATAGACACTATTTTTGGCATAGTGTTTACTCCTTTGCTTACCATTTCTGAAGTCCTGTGACTGTGATGGCTGCAGTGGGCTGTGTTGGGGGGCTTTGTTGACTGATTGTTACTTAGCCTTTGAGAGATTAACCAGCTCTCTCTATTTTCTCTTTTCTCTTACAGTAATTTGCCACCTTCCATGTATGAATGGTGGCCAGTGCAGTTCAAGGGACAAATGTCAGTGCCCTCCAAATTTCACAGGAAAGCTTTGTCAGATCCCAGTGCATGGTGCCAGTGCACCCAAACTTTATCAGCATTCCCAGCAGGCAGGCAAGGCACTGGGGACGCATGTCATTCATTCTACACATACTTTGCCTCTGACCATGACCAGCCAGCAGGGAGTCAAAGGTAAGCTTTTCTCATTTTGCCCCTTTGCCAGGCCTGTGTTAACCTGCCAAACCCACACAGAAGCCAAGTGTCTACAGATGGCCAGGACTGGTATTGAAGCAGAAAGGAATACATGATTTGTGGCCTGAGAAATGGCAGTGCAGACAGAATGTGGGCTGGGTGTGTGGCTGTAGTACTTTTAAGGCCATAGAGAATCAGTATCTAGGAAATAAGAAAAAAGCTCGTCCTTCTCGAGTGACTCTTAGCACCAAGAACTAATAAATGTGCATTGTTCTGGCAAGGCCTGGGAAGATGAGCAACACAGTGGTCGGGCTTTTCCAGCATTAACAGATTAGTGGATCACACGGTACCTTTGGGTGGATTTCGTAATTGAAGAGTGCTTGCTTTTAGGTCTAAATAGTCCTGAAACTTCACAGGGATTCAATTTGTTCATCTGCAGAGGAAGATAAACTAGGTCACTTGGAGCTCAAAAATGCTATGACTAATTCATTCTTTTAAACCTGGTGTTTTTTTTAAATGCACAATTTTTAAAAGGGGGTCAGAGAAGTGTTATTGGCTCTTATTCCTTAAAACCTGAATTTTTGTGTCAGCTCATGAGATTTTAAAAGCTGGAGAAAATAAATCTTGTTGCAGAAATAAAATAATACAATTTGTTATTTGTATGTATATGTCACAAGAAGAACAAAATTGTACTCAAACATATTTAAGGGTAAGGGACTTGTGCTTGGTGAAAGTGGGTTTCCTCTTTAATTTTTTGAGACAGAGCGTCACTTTGTTACCCTGGGTAGAGTGCTGTGGCGTGACAGCTCACAACAACCTCAAATTCTTGGGCTCAAGCTATTCTCTTGCCTCAGCCTCCCAAGTAGCTGGGACTACAGTTGCCTGCCACAACGCCCGGCTATTTTTAGAGATAGGGTCTCACTCTTGCTCAGGCTGGTCTCAAACTCGTGAGCTCACACAACCCACCTCCCAGAGTGCTACGGTTTCTTCTTTAAATAGAAATCTATGGCTCAGTGCCTGTGGCTCAACGGGCTAAGGTGCCAGCCACGTACACCTGAACTGGCAGGTTCGAATCCAACCCGGGCCCACCAAACAACACTGACGGCTGCAACCAAAAAATGGCCGGGCGTTGTGGCGGGCGCCTGTAGACCCAGCTACTTGGGAGGCAGAGGCAGGAGACTCATCTGAGCCCAGGAATTGGAGGTTGCTGTGAGCTGTGATGCGACAGCACTCTATCCAGGGTGACAACTTGAGGCTGTGTCCCCCCCCAAAAAAAAAGAAAAAAAAGAAATCTATAAACTCTAAATTTTTCCAAAAGAAATTTTATGAGAAATTGAAAAGCAGTCACTCTTGAGTCTTTCTTATTATCATTTGATAAAGTGTACCCGCTTATCCGTGGGTACATGGATTGCATAGTTTTATAATTCTATTGAAAAGAATATTTTTATCTCCTGAATGTGTTACTGTTAAAAGTTTTAATTTCTCTTTATAATTGTAGTCTTGTTTTTTAAAATGTAAACTCGAGTTTAATTTTTATTTTGAGTGTACCATTTCATTGTGAAGAATTTTGATGGCTTGGCAGTAAAAGGGTATATTAACTATATGTGTATTTTACCCTGCCCATAATATGTATGTGTATAAACATGTGAGTTTGTGTTAATATAATATTTTGTATTTTAAACATTCTGACTTGCCCATTAACTATTCATGACTAACATGTTTTCTTCCCAATCCATTTCAGTGAAGTTTCCTCCCAACATAGTCAATATCCATGTGAAACACCCTCCCGAGGCATCAGTTCAGATACATCAGGTTTCAAGAATTGATGGCCCAACGGGCCAGAAGGTAAAAGAAGCTCAACCAGGCCAGTCCCAAATCTCTTACCAGGGGCTTCCTATCCAGAAGACCCAGACTGTACATTCCACGTACTCCCACCAGCAGGTCATTCCTCACGTCTATCCTGTGGCTGCCAAGACACAGCTTGGCCGGTGCTTCCAGGAAACGATTGGGTCACAGGTAAGCGTCAATGCCCAGCCTGTTTTGATAGTGCCTTCTAAGTATTATATCATTTTAACAGATTTGGTAAACATGATTTTCAATGGCAAACTATGACCCATGGGCCTGTTTTGTAAATAAAGTTTTATTGGCACACAGTCACATTCATTCATTTGTATGTTGTCTATAGGCATTTTCATACTGTGACTGCAGAACTGAGTCTTCCAACAAGATTATATGGTCCACAGAACCTAACATGTTTGCTGTATGGCCTTTTATAGAAGAGGCTTGCAAGTCCATGATGTGTAGGATAAGTTTTAGTAGTGAACTTCCAGAAATGTTGTTGGAAGTCCATGATTGCCTGTTTATGATTTTTTCCATTAGAATAGTTGGTGTATAAAGCGTATGTCAGACATGAACTAAGGTACAGGAGATACAAGGTCTGACAGTTAAGTTTGCAGACTTGCCACCGTGTGCTTACATTGGCAGCACTGTACAAACAGCTCGGTGAGGTTTCGTGACTTTGGTCTATTGGTGTCTCACAGCTGTTTTTGCTTTGATGTGTGGCAGTGTTTTGCTGAGTGGCATTCATTATTGTATGTGTTTTTGTGTGCCATAGTGAGATACGTTGAATTTCTTCTTAAACTTGGTAAAAGTGGAATTGAAATTGGGGCATATTAGTCCATATTTTGGGGGATTATACCATGAAAAAAGTGGCAGTATAAAAATGGATTGAGCATTTTTCTGAGGGAAAGAAAGTGTCACTAATGAAGGAAGGTCAGTGTGGCCAATAACAAGCAGAACTGATGGGAGCATTGCAAAAATTTGTCAAATTATGGGTCAAAATAATTGGCTGTCTGTGATAAGCAGAGCAGATCAAGTAAATAATGATATAGTTAGGAAAATCTTAACCAAAAATCTTGGCATGAGAAAGGTGTGTACAAAAATGGTCCTGAGGGAGCTCACTGATAAACACAAGCAAAGGGGAGTCACAGTTTGCCAAGACCTTTTGGAGAGGCAAGCCAGTGTGTTGGGTTATGTTATTACTGGTGATGAAACATGATTGAACCAGTGCAGTCCTGACACAAAGCATCAAAGCATGCAATGGAAACCAGTCAGTTTTCCATGATCAAAAAAGTTCTGTTAGTCCAAAGCAAGTGTCAAAACAGTGTTGCTAACCTTTCAAAATATCTGATGGATTGTCCATTATGAATTTGTACCGATTGGACCAACAGTTAATCAAGTTCACGATATGGAAGTGCTGAAAAGGCTGCACAAAACAGTTAGATGAAAACAACCAGTGGTTTTCACCAACTCACAGCTCTTGCATCATGACAATGCACCAGCTCACATAGCTCTTTCTGGGAGGCCCTTTATAGCCAGCAAACAAATAAACTGTATTGGAAAACCTTCCCTATTCACCTGATCTGGCCTCCAATGACTTTTTTCTTTACCTAAAGATAAAGGAGTTACTGAAAGGAAGGCATTTTTATGACATTCAGGACATCAAGGTAATTCAATGATGGCTCTGATGGCCATTCTAGAAAGTTTCCAAATTGTTTGAAGGGTGGACTAGGCCCTGGCATTGGTGCATAGCTTCCCAAGGGGAGAACTTCAGAGGTGATCATAGTGGTATTCAGCAACAAGGTATGTAGCACTTTTTCCAGGATGAGTTTGTGAACTTGTCCGATCACGTGTATTCTACAAATCTGTTTGAAAATATGTGTGCTTTTTGCAGTAGTTTATAGGTCAGTAGGTACAGTTGAATGTTGAACCCACTGTGCATTAGTAATTGATGTCCTCTTTTCTTGGAAAAATTCATTGCTAGAAAGGCAATGCATGGATTGTTTTAAGTGGATTTTAAATATCATTGGGTTTACTTGTAACTTTAGACCTATACTTGTGTTGGAAAATGAGAAAGACTGTTTTCTTTAAAACTCATCTCTAAATGCACATAGTGAAGACAACCCACAGATGTTGGTTCTTCTACCCCAACTGCTTGGTGCTACCTGCTTGGAGATTATGGGGTAATGTTGGAGACTGTTCTGTGGTTTCCCTCCTATCCTTTGGTTTATGGTCTAAAAACCTCGTAAGAAGAGGACATGAGGTGCATTTGTTATTATTCTTCTGTTTCCTCAATATTCAAAAGACATTGTGTGGGGCTGGCGTTCTTCCTTTCTTTCTTTGGGGTGCCACACGTTCTCGTGCTTCCTCCCCCCCCCATCTTTTTTCTCTCACGCCTTCCTCCTTTCTCCTCTTTCTCTTTCTCATCTCTTCCCCCTCACTCTCTTCTCTTTCTCTAATCTAAAATGTACTTTTATAATCTCTCCCAAATATTGTGTGTGTGTAGAATACTCAGGGGTAGTAAAATCAATTGTTACTATTTTAGATACCTGGGAAACACTTTCGGTACTGACTCAGTCAATGATAGGATTATCACCTTTTTTTTTAGGAAAAGGGAGAATTGTATATTGACTAACATGGAAAGAGCATACATGTGAATTTCTGAGACCTTCGTGAGAGTCACGAGTGCTGGTGAGCCCAGTACTTGGTTGCCGGGAACCAGCTTCCTTATCTGCAAGTGGAGACAAGATATGGGGCTCATAGGACCTTGTTAAGCTGAAGCAAGATAATTAATGTGAGCCATGCTTTTCAAATGTTATAGAGCTATGCAAATATTAGCTTGAAGATACCAATAGAGGCAGAGTCAAACTAAAAAATAGGGTAGATGGTTGCTTACATCATGTAATCTCCGTAGGAGAGGGACAACCTTGACTCCCCAAACTCAGCCTTTATCTGCCTGTAGATTCCTGAAATGCCAACTACAGGGGACCTGGTGCAGCTTTTCGTCCCTCAGTTGAAGTCCACTATTAGTGAATGATTTGGGGAGAAGAAATATTATCAGTTTAAATTTAGCTTAGAACTAAAGACTGTATTTTTGTGTTAAGGGCAGGTTTTGATAGGGGCAGTGGAGCTCGGGGATGAACTTTATACACTTTGCAGTTCACCCTGGACCAACCTTGGAGAGGGAGGATGAATTTGGTTCCATTTGCATTGTTTAGTCATTCCAGCTTAGGTTGGGTCAGGGAGAAAGGGAAAAGCAGATCCTTTAAAAACTCTGTGCCCAGTGCCTTTCTTCCCAGTTTCCAAGTTGGAACACAGATGGCAGAAAACGCGGCATAAAAAAACTTATTATTCTAGTCTAATATTAGGCAAAATGATTGCTAACTAGAAAAGATGAAAACAAATTATATACTTGTAAGCCTAAACTGGACTATATAATTGAAATTAATTTGGTAATTGATGTAGTTACCCAAATAATTCAAACTCAGTGGAACGCTTTCTCCTTATCTGGATACATCTGACTTTCAGTCTGAAAGATCCAGACAGTGATCTCAATTCTTAATTCATTTTGCATGTGTAGTCACAAATACACAGCTTCAAAATAAAACCTGTTTCTGCAAAACATTCTCAGTGTATATTTATTCATTTTCCTGTTTGTGGGAAATGTTGCTGAATGCCATTGATTGCCCAATTAATTTGTGTAGCTAAGGTGAACCAGGAATTAACAAAGTACATTAGGGGCAAATCATCAATAATACTTAACTGTATCTCACAAAGGTGCTGGAAGGCATTTGTGCTTTCATGCTGTGGTTGGTTTGCAAACATAGCTATAGCCAGGAGGTATAGGTAGATTTTAAATGAATGGCTGAAACACCTGTGTAAATGCTTACACTGCTTTGTTCAGTCGGAGCTCCCTTATGAGTTGTAGATTTCAACCACCGGGACTTTTAATGCAATAGTTATTAATAAACTCCTATGTTTATATGCTGCTATGAGAGGTAATAAACAAAATAAATTTGGCAGAAACAGTCTTTGTTTCTCTGGCACTTTCCAAAAACCGGGCAGTAAACTTGAGATTGACCACCCAAGATGAACTGTGATCATTGTATTAAAATTCAGGAAATCTTTATAGAGTAGAATTTCAGAACTGTTTTGATGGGGAGAAAGATGGTCAACTGGTTAGGAAACCAAGCTCCCAAAGCAAAAGGGGAGACTAATTAAACAGAGGAAAGGGACTATTACAAAAATGGACAAAGAAGAGGTATCCAGAGACCAGAGAAGCAAAATAGCTTGGGATTTCTCGCAGGCTTTTTGCACACATATTGAGCCTCTTATACTGGAGCTAAGGGTGCTATAAATGACTTGATGGCAAGGTCAAAGTATCATGAAGCCGCTTTGGCCAAGTGATTGGTTCAGCATCGTGAATAGTGAGGCAGCCTGGGGTGTGCCTCTTGTTCTGAGGCAGTATGAAGTTTACAGCATCCTCTTTGAAGGGTTATCACCAAAAATGTCTAACCTGAATCAAATCAAAACTTTTTCTAACTTCCAGCTTACAGGGAATACTGAGGGTCAAAAAACAAGCTTAGAACATCACACTCAGGTAGCAAACACAATTAGATTCATAATGTAGGATGTTATTGCCTGATTCCTTTAAAAAAAAAAATCATACCATGATAAACATATGGATGACTTTCCTAGAATGAGAACAAAGAGACAGTAAATACAATTTATGTACCTTAATGACATCTTTTTTTATTTTTAAAGCAGGCTTTAAAGACATTTGAGAACGATTAGAGAAATTTGAATATGAACTGTGTCTTAGTCCATTTTGGGTTGCTCTAATAGAATACCACAGGCTGGGTAATTTATATTTAAAAAAAGAAATATGTTTTTTCACAGTTCTAGAGGCTGGGAAGTCCAATACCAAGGTGCCAGCGAATGACCAGAGCCTTCTAGATGTGTCATCCTGTGGTGGTAGGACAAGAGAGCACAAAAGAGCAGGGGGTTGGGGGGAATGTGCTTTTGTAACGAGCCAAGGTAACAATGACTAACCCCTTCTTGAGACAATGACCTTAGTCCATTCCTGAGGGCAGAGCCCTTGTGATCTAACCACCTCTTTTTAGGCCCCACCTCCCAACATTGTTGCGTTGGGGATTAATGTCATGAACTCTGGGGGACACATGCAAACTTTAGGGAACTGGCTATTAACATGACATTTTTAAATTATTTTCTTAGATGTGATGATAGTACTGGGATTATGTAGGAGAATGTGCTGATTCCTAAGGGATGAATGCTGGAAGTTTGGAGGGGAGTGACAGGCCGTGGTGTCCATGACTTCCGGGCAGCTATCATTGTATTGCACTTCACCTTATTGTGCTTTGCAATTCGGTGGGTTTTTTTGTTTTTTTTGTTTTTTTTTACAAATGAAGGGTCTGGCAACTTTATTGGTGCCAGTTTTCCAGTAGCATGTGCTGACATTGTGTCTCTGTGCCATACTTTACTTATTCTCACAATACTGTAGAATGTTTTGTTATTATTAACTTGTTGTAGAGATCTGGGATCAGTAATCATTGTTACCCTTAATAATTGTTTGGGGGCAGAGCAAGGTGCCCCCCTGTACAATGGCAAACTTAATCAGTAATTGTTGTCTGTGTTTTGATTGCTCCACTAACCAACCAGCTTTTCCATCTCTCTTCCTCTGCTCAGGCCTCCCTATTTGGCAAGACACAAATATTGACTTTAGGCCAGTTACTATCCCTGTAGTGGTCTCTAAGTGTTCAAGTGAAAGGAAGAGTCACACATCTCTCACTTTAAATCAAAAGGTACAAATGATGAAGCTTAGTGAAGAAGACATGTCAACAGCTGAGGCATCTCTTGTGCCTAACAGTCAAGTTGTCGATGCAAAGAAAACATTCTTTTTGTTTATGTTTTTGAGACAAGAGTCTCGCCCTGTTGCCCTGGGTAGAGTGCGGTGACATCATAGCTCACAGCAACCTCAAACTCCAGGGATGACACGATCCTCCTACCTCAACCTCTTGCATAGCTGGGACTAAAGGTGTCCACCACAACACTCAGCTGATTTTTCTATTTTTAGTAGCCATAGAGTCTCACTTTGTGCTCAGGCTGGTCTCAAGCTCCTGAGCTCAAGTGATCCTCCCACCTCAGCCTTCCAGAGTTCTATGATTACAGGCATGAGCCACTGCACTCGGCCCAACATTCCTGAAAGGAAATGAAAAATGCTACTACAGAGAACACATGAATGATAAGAAAGTGAAATAGACTTATTGCTGATATGGGGAAAGTCTGAGCAGTCTGGACAGAACGTCAAACCAGCCACAACACTCCCTTAAGCCAAAGGCTAATCCAGAGCCAGGGCCTAACTTTCTTCATTCTGTGAGGGCTAAGAGAGGTAAAGAAGCTGCAGAAGAAAAGTTTGAAGTTAGCAGAGGTCGGTTCATGAGATTGAAGAAAAGAAGCATCTCCATAACATCAAAGTGAAAGGCGAAGCAGCAGGTGGTGACAGAGAAGCTGCAGCAAGTTATTGATGAAGGTCATTGATGAAGTTGGCTATGCTAAATAACAGATTGTCCATGTAGACAAAACAGCTTCTCATTGGAAGAAGACACCATGGAGGCCTTTCATAGCTACAGACAAGCCAATGCTTAGCTTTAAAGGACAGTCTGACTCTCTTGTTAGGGGCCAATGCAGCTGGTGACTTTATGTTGAAGCCATTGTTAATTTACTATTCTGAAAACCCCAAGTCCCTCAAGAATACTAAATCTACTTTGCCGGACTTCTGTAAATGAAATAACAAAGCCTGGATAACAGCACATTTGTTTGCAGAATGGTTCACTCAGTATTTTAAGCCCACCTTTGAGACTGCCTCCTACTCAGCAAAAAAAAAAAAGATTCCTTTGAAAATATTATTGCTCATAGACAATGAACCTGGTCACCCAAGAACTCTAATGGAGATGTACAAGATTAATGTTGTTTTCAAGCCTGTTAACGCAATATCCATTCTGTAGCGCATAGATCAGCTGTAATTTCAGATTTCAAGTCTTATTATTTAAGACACACATTTCATAAGGATATAGCCACCATGTATAATGATTACTCTGATGACTCTGGGCAAAGTAAATAAAAAACCCGTGGAGGGTGGGGCACGATGGCTCACGCCTGTAATCCTAGCACTCTGGGAGGCTAAGGTGGGTGGATCATTTGAGCTCAGGAGTTGAAGACCAGCCTGAGCAAGAGAGAGACCCATCTCTACTAAAAAAGGGAAAAATTAGCCAAGGTCGTGGTGGGCGCCTAGTAGTCCTACCTACTGGGGAGACTGAGACAAGAAGATCGCTTGAGCCCTGAAGTTTCAGGTTGCTGTAAACTGTGATGCCATGGCCCTCTACTCAGGGTGACCTATAGTGAAATTCTGTCTCAGAAAAAAACAAAAACAAAACAAAACAAACAAACCTATGGGAAGGATTCACCCTAAATGCCATTAAGCATATCTATGGTTTGTGTAAGGAGGTCAAAACATCAACATTAACAGAAGTTTGAAGTCAATTCTGGTCCTCATGGATGCCTTTGAGGGGCTCAAGACTTCAGTGCAGGAAGTGACTGCAGCCATGGTAGAAAGAGCAAAAGAACTTGAATTAGAATTAGAGCCTGGCGATGTGACTGCACTGCTGCTATGTCATGGGAAAAATCAAACAGATGAGGAGTTGCTTCTTAGGGGTGAGCGAAGAAAGAGTTTCCTTAGGTGGAGTTCACTCCTGGTAAATGTAGATTTGAAATAGCAGCAAAGCCTGTAGACTATTATTTCGTTGATAAAGCAGCAGTGGCTTGTGAGAGGATTGACTCTTAATTTCAAGACCAGTCGTACTGTGGGTAAGATGCTATCAAACAGCATTGTATGCAATGAGTCTTTTGTGAGAGGAAGAGCCAATCGTGTCAAGCTTCATGGTTGTTTTAGGCTTACAAATTGCCAGAACCCCTCCCCCACCCTTCAGCTACCCCCATCAGCCATCAGCACTGAAACAAGACCCTCCACCAGCAAAAAGTAAAAGACTCATGGAAGGCTGGGGTGATTGTTGGCAATGTTATTTTTTAGCAATAAAGTTTTTTAAATTAGGGTATGTGCATTTTTAAAGATAAAATGTTATTGCATATTTAATAGACTTCAGTATAGTATAAATCTAACTTTTATATGCACTGGGAAAGCAAAAACTTTATATGAATTGCTTTACTATGATATTCTCTTTATTGCGGTGGTCTGGAACTGAACCCATGACATCTCCAAGGTATGCTTGTACTTTCAAATGCATCTCATGCACAAATATGGCAAAATTCAAACATGTTTTGGCTATAAGAGGTTTGTATACAGGTGACCATTGTGGTGTTCCTTGAACATCTCAGCTTATTTGCAACTATCTTTTAGAAGTGAGAAAATGTCAAAATTTCCTACACTTACATAGAGAATAATATATCTCTAAGCCGAACTTTAAAAGCTGTAACTTTAATCCAGGTAAAGAATTTTTAAAGCTTCTAACTTTTGAATGGGGGGTGGGTGGGTGTGACAGACCTGAGGGATGAGGGAAGGGAAGTTGGCCTTGGTTCAAATGTGAAATGACCAGGAGCCAATTTAAGAACTGAAGTTGGAAATAAAGAGATGAATGTAGGGGACTTAGTGAAGAATCAAGCATCAAGATTTCATTCTAGGCTGTTGTGAAGAAAAAGCTCGCAATGAGATAATGCATTGCAATTCAGATAATGCTCATTGTGATCGCAAAGCAGACCAGTAGAAGGGGGTTGTGAAGAGCTGATGAGTGGTTATATTTTTGTTGTAAGTAGCCTGCCTCATCCTCCATTGTTGTTGAGAATGGTGTATTCTTGGATATCATGGAATGTGGTGCTGTTTAGATCTGTAATGATGGAAGAATAATAGAGAAAATTCAGTGTCCAATGAATGGATCTGTCAGTGTTAGTTAAATTCATGGCAACAGAGGACATTTCCTTGGATTGTGTTATAATTAGAAAGAGTGGGAATAGTGGGATTGAAAATTTCTATAATGTTTTTTATCTTAACAGATAGTGCTAAGATATGGATGAAGATTATCTCTATTGTTTTACTGTTATATAAAATGATATTTATTCTTTCAGCATCCTAAAATACATTTTCTTATTTTAAGATCATATAAAGGATAGATTTTCATGTGAATCAGCCTGTTTATAGCCATCACTAAATTCACCTTATTGAACAAATAGAAATTAATTTAATAGAACATACAGGTTGGCTGAGAGGAATGAGTTTCTTGAATATATATCAAGTTTTAAGTAGTTGGAAAGTCATAATTTTGGTGGAATTAGGTTTCTATGCTACCTGGAGTAAATTGTAATAGTCCGTATATATCTAAAAACCTTTACAAGAGTTTGCTCTTTGAATAATCAAATTAGAATTACAACTCCAGGGGCTACAATTATCAGCTGCTTTCAGGTTAATCTCAAATTTTCTTGTGCTGAAGTCTTGACTATTTCTGCGATTGTTTTCAACTTTGAAGAGAGGCCAAGTGTCATAAAATACCCCTGAAATATATTTTTATATCATGGAGACATTGTAGATGTACACCTTTCTCATTATATTAGGGTGTGTCCTTTGTTTTAAATTTGTTCTCTTAACAATGACCTAAATTTGAAGCTTATTTGGCATCCGAATTTTTGATTGTTTCAAACATGTTTTCTTTATTGCCAAATTGTTGGAAGCAAATGTGTACAGTGACCTAATTAAGCCAGATGGTACGAAAAGGCCTCGTGTGTGAAGTATTTAGAATCACTATATAGAGTTCAGCGTGCAGCTTCCACGCTGATTCCACCATTGTGTGGTCGCACAGTCACATGGTCTTTGTCAAACACAGGAACATGCCCCATAATTAGACACAGACATTACAAGAGGACACATAAGAAATAAAAGCACTTTGAGATCTTCCTATTGCAAATGGTGAAAAAGCAGAAAACTTCACATGTACACACCTGAGTTACCTAAGAACACTGGAAAACTTGAAGTAAGTGTACACAGGAAAAGAGAATATGATTTTAGTACAGTGCTCTAACACAGATAAAGGTGATCAAGCAACACACGAACCCACCTGTATAGTTCACAACCATAAAACTTCTATAAAAGTTTTTTAAAAAACTAAGAAACAAACACTAAGGTTTCCATATTCTCTAGAAGAAATTAAACTTTATGTGGATAAAGAAGAAAAGAAAGGACCAATAGTGGATGGGAACTCCTTGTATCATTGGTAAGACCTTTCTTTCCTGTAATTATTGGCCATGTAAATAAGAAGCTCTGGGGCAAAATTGAGTTAAAGCAACACAGAATTGTTTGGGAATCTCTTAACAGTGCCAGAAATTATTCCAGCAGTTCTCTTTGGGCAGGAAAAGTGGAAACAGAATGGACCATTGGAGAAAAAGATTATTTAATTGAGAGTAGGTCTCTGTAGGCAGATATATTCCATATTATCTTCAAACTATAAAGCACTGGAACACACACACGCACAACAATTCTGAAGGACAAAATAGATGCCCTTAGCTTTTGTTTAAAAAGAACTTTTTAAGAAGAATGAACATAGTGGGGAAGACATTAGCAGGAAAGTGTGAGCTCATTGAAGTGGAAAGTATTCTAATTACATGGTTAAAATACTTTTTAAAAAAGTCTCCATAGTTCTGTCACAGGACTTTGAAGAAAAATATTTCTTGGTTTCTACCACACAAAAGGCAGTGAGAAACCAGGGAGGTAGATGTGGTGTCTGCCAATTCTGCAGAGCAGAGAAAAGATGGCTAGATGGGGCGAGATGTGTCACAGATTCCCAGGCTCTTTTCTCAGTGGTAGGAAGTGAATGTAGAGAGCTGGGACTGAGTTCTGCTCAGAGACCAGACCTTGAATTTTCATAAAATCTCTTCTGTTCTGACTATACGAGTGTTACTCGGATGAGACCTAAACCTGGGATGAAAAACTGTTTGTATCCCCACCAAAATGATGCTAGAACCATTGTAATGCTTTTCACTCTGGTTATTCCCCTGAGTCTATAAACTACATACTTAGATTAGAAATCTAATGGAAAAAAAGTGGTTATAATACACTGTATTGAGGACTTTTAGCTTCTCACTTATGCACTAGCCCTTATCTGAGGAGGAGAACTGAGTCAGGCTGCGTCAGCAGAAGGAACTGGTGGGCCCCTCTCGCCCCCATTGTTTGAGGCCATGTGCTCTTGGGGGATGAGTCCCCCCAGTGAGCTTGGATAAGGGCAGTGGCCTTCATCTTTTGGAGCTGCTCCTGGGCATTGATGGGGGAGGCAAGGCTGAACCATTGGACATCTGCCTTCCCCGTAAGTGCCCTTGGGGTGTGCTGATGGCATTTACTGAAGTTTGGCCTCCTTCAGGAGGAGGAAGGCATTCACACCAGGCACTTCTTACGCCATCTGGGTCTTTCTTCAGTGTCCCACTCCAGTACTCCTGTGGCATCATCTAAGAAATATTTAATTGAGTGTTAGTGACTCTGGTTGTCTCTGAGGGCCCTACATTGGCTGCTTTTTGTAGCCATCCTTGCCTGACCTCACCTGTGTCAACAGCGGGGGGTAGGGGGGTCTCCCAAGGTGCTGTGCGCGTCTCAGAGATAGGTACTGGTGCTCTTAAGTGTTTGCTGGTCTTGTTCCAGCGGCCTCTGCCAGCAGCCCTTTTGCCTGAAGTCGAGAAAGATCACTCAAGACAGGATCCAAAGGATTTTAACGCCACATGTGAACGAGAGCATGTCTGCAAGTCCCTGGGGTTCTGCCAGTGGAGGGGGGAACTGTTCATTTGACTTGGATTGAGAATGTGGGGATGAGACATGAAGATAATCAAAATGTAGATTCTTAGAACTGGAGTAGAGTGTTTCGGGGAATGGGTTGTGACCCAGACACGGCCCTTCCTTCAGTCTTCACCTAGGCAGATGTCTTCTGGGAACCAAAGAGACTGTCAGCTTCCAGGGTTCCCTCCCCTGGCCTGTTGAGTGGAGAAGCAGCCCATGTTTCTTCCTTGGTTCCCCCTCAGCCCCTCCTCTCAGGTGGTGTTCTCATTTTATTGGCAATGAAAATGCCTTTGCCATGACATGGAATATCAAATTACCATATTTTGTAGCTGTAGGACTCACTAAAATAATATACCTATTAATAATTAGACTCCTGTTTTTATGTAGGAATAGGCACTGAAATAATCATGGAGCAGCTCAGAGTGGAAACATGTAGAACTACTTCTGATATTGAGAAGTGGCGAGATTTTTTAGGGTCCTTGTATTTAGAGATGATGGTTCTGAATATGTTGGGAGTATGATAGTTTTAAGAGACGATGGCTTGAACTGATCCATGTAGGCTTTGTATGTTACAAGAAGTGTTTAAAGATTTATAGCTGGTATTTCTAGGATCTGGACTGTGCAATTCCTAGAATTGAGAGTTGCCAAAATGAAGTGGAGTCACCTGGTTTACTAAAAAACAAGTCCTCTGGAACCTGACCTGTGAAGTTGTAGAGAGGGAAACACTGCCTGATGTTGAAAGATAAGAAAGTACTTCCTTTTCCTCTGCCTCGTACCTTCTCCAACATGATGATAGTACTTTTTTTCCCCCTTACCTTTCTATTTTTACCTATTTTTGGTCTTCTTTTATATGTAAAAGATTTTATATATAAAATCGGTTTTCTATTTCAGCAAGGTCACTTGAAGGTCCCTTCCACACCATGCTTTTCCTCCAGGGATACTACCGCCATTGTGCAAACAGTTTGGAAGTGTCTGGTTTGAAGGAATTGTTTCAGAGCCAGTTTATGGGCCGCCCAAGAAAATTTGTCTTTCTTTGCTGGTATTCTTTAGTTCACTTGTTCACTTTATTCTTAATCTGAAATTGTCCAATGGTGACTTCAACTTCAGTGAGGAAGGATTTGTTACCACTGCGAATAGTTAGCCCTTTAATAAAATTCTAAAATTCAATCAGAGGAGTTTTAAATATTTTAAACAAAGATACCATTAGTACAACCACTTTTCAGAGGACTGGCTTTAGAATGTGCAGTCTGTAACAGAGTTAAGAATACATTAACATTCTGTGGCTTTGGAGCAAGCCTATTAATAAGATAATGTGTTTTTATAAGATTGATAGCTCATAGAGATCTTTCATGCTTATGACTGTACTTGACCTTTAAAACAATCAAGAGACAGAAGTGGGGAGGGGGGATAAGGGAAAGAGCTCAGTAAGCTCCCACCTAATGGGTACAAGGTAGGGTATATGGCACATCTCCTGGGGGAAGGACTCAAGTGCACCTCAGACTTCACCTTCCAAATGAAAACAGTGTTACTAATTGTATGTACCCTTATATTAATCTGAAATTTAAAAAGAGGGAGAGAGATAGGAAAAGTAGCTATCTTGTCTCCACTCACTTATGTGAAACTTGAGGCTCACAGCAGTTGGAACCGGCTTGCATTGGTATTTCACACTCCATAGCTCTTTCCATTTTAGCAAATTCACCCCATCTCTAGTCCTCATTTCTTTAAATAACTAGATTGGCTGAGAAGACTACCAAGGTGTGTGTGAACCTTGTAATCCTCCGTGATGATTCTGACATCTTTCCTCCTTTCTGCAATTTTAGATGCCACTGATGCTCACCCAGGGCTTGTGGACAGAGTGGTCTGTACAAACATCAACTAGAGTGAATGCTGACATTGAACTTTCAAATCCAGCCTGACTTGCCAGACCCCTTTCAACTGTTAGTCCCTCCAAAAAGCTTTCTAGAATTTCTTCAACCCACATTGTTTTCTCTTGCTAGAATGATTATTGTAGTTAGAATCTAATCAGGCAATTTTAAGTTTGAGTATTTTAACGTTGTTAGTCTTCCGCATCTTTTGCCTTCCCCACCAGCGTGTGCTGCAGAGGGCAGGACCACTTACCAGTTGAACTCAGTACTGGACACAGTTGAATTGTTGGTAACTATATTCCTTTTAGTTAGGCTAAGATGTGCTTCAGTAACAAATTAACATAAGAAAAGTTCCGCATGCATCACACATTTGATGGGTGAGCAAATGGCGCTGCTCCCCATGTTTCTTGGGGACTTGATGGTGGCTCCATCTTGATACTGCTGTGCTGTTCAGAATACACGGACTTCTCAATTTCTACAGAAGGGGATTTTTGCAGAGAGGTGCTGCAGGGACTCGTCACCTTTTCCGTAGCCCTCTATTCAGGATGAGTCGCATGGCCTTGCATGGTAGTGCCGTGGGCTGAATTGTGTCCTTTCCCTCCCCAAATTCCTGTTGAAGCCCTAACCCCCAAAGTATTTGGAGATAGAGCCTAAAAGAAGATGATTAAAGTGAAATGAGGCTCTACGAGGGGGGGCCCTGATGTGATTGGACAGTGTCCTTAGAAGGAGGTCACTCTCACCCCCCACTCACACAGAGAGGTCGTGTGAGCACAAGGCCATTGGGGGCCATCTGCAGACCAGAGAGAGGGATCTCACTAGACCCAACTGTGCCTTGAACTTGGGACTCTGGCCTGCAGAACTATGAGGAAATAGACATCTATTGTTTCAGCTGCCCGTCTGCGGTATTTTGGTGTGGCAGCTGTGCCTGATAGTCAGGGAGCTGGAGAATGTGGAGAAACAAGTGATTCTTTGGTGAGCAGTGAATGTACCTACCATGAGTGTCAGGGCAGTGGACAAGAAGACTGACAGGGGTCCTCGCTCCAGAATTCGGAATGAACCTGTTAGCATTATTTGTGGCTTTTAGTTTTTCTGCACAACTTGCAACCAAAACCACAGGTAATTATTAGCTTCGAGTGCTGTGTACTTGGAAGAGACACAGAAAAAACAGAAAGCTCAACCAAATGAGGCCTGCCTTGCAATTTCACATACTGTTGTAGAGCTGGAAGTGTTTTTGTTCCTTTCGTTGTCTCTTGGTAGACAGCAGTGAAGCTTAATATAGAAAATTTCTCTCAATATAGTTATAGAAATAAGCACTTGGGAAAATAGGCAATTATGTTCATCATTTTGGGGATGATCAGGTTGCTGTAGTAATAATAACCATGCCTGTGCGACTGTCTTTCCTTCCTCTTAACACAAGTCTTTTTAAACACATCTCTGGTATTGGAACTTAAATGTGATCTACTCACTATCTGGTGCTGGGATGATGACATGATTTGTGTTGTTTGGCTCCAAGGAAAAGCTACAGGGAATTGTGATGTGAATATCACCAGGACAATCCTGGACTTAATTTCTCTTTTTGCACTTTAAGCGAAGGAAAGATAACATATCTCACAACCTGGAAGGCTTGACTATTGAAATGTTCAAATCACTGTAGAGGTGAAGAAAATAGGCAGCTCAAATGGGATCATTATTTTTAGAAAACATGTCAAGTGGAATCTTAAGTGTCATGCTTGAGAGTCCTCCCCTCCTTTGTATGTTACTTTAGAAACCATTTTTTCCCTAGTGTAACTTTTAAAATACCATTTCAAAAATGAAAGCAATTGTGTGGAATTCCTTGAAGCCCATGGTTTGGCTTCAGCAGGTTTTAAACAAATACACTGTCAGAAGTGGATGTGGATACCTTTCTAGCAGTTAATGCTCTAGTCACAGTAGATACTTTGTAAAATCAATAGCCTGAAATATCAGAGGATTATGGTGTATCAGATACCCCAGATGCCTAAGGTTGTTTTAATTAATCTAATAAAAGAAAGCTGGGTGGATTAAAAAAAAAAAAAAAGAAAGAAAAACCTTGCCTATAAAGAATGTTCTGCTCAAGCCAAAGCGGAATTTTTTTTACAAGTTCTTTTAGAAATCTGGAAGTATTTAAGCGTTTTCTCCTTCTTATGAGACAATGCCTGTTACTCAGCCAGTGCTGTATTGTACAGCATTCATTATGACAATGGCCTCAGAACAAGTTGATCAAATATGGTGTTCTAGTTGCATTAGTGATGGGGTTTAAAGATTTAGAACTTTTCTCTTATTGGTACATAGAAAGAAACGTGTTTAAGGATGTAGAACAGGGGCACTGAAGAGCTCTCATGAGGATTTTCAGTTTAATTTGGAGCCATAGTTGACCCAGAGGCTAGAAGAGCACCATTTGCTCCGAGAGTGAACTGGAATCACTTTGCCCAAGTGGAGATGTGTTTCTAGCCTAGTGAAGAGATTTTTAATCAGAGCAAAGGAGCTGAGACAGAAGTTTGGGGTAATCCAACCTATTATGCAGAGTCAGTCCTTCCCCTGTAAGGGAACTCATTCTGGTTCTTCTGAAAAGAAGTTAAAAGATTTCCAAAAATGGGATCCAGTTTTCTTAATCAGACTCATAGTACTAAGGATGTGGCATTTATTTGCCAAAATGTAAGGTTTTGTGCCAGAATGTTCGCGTGGCATGCTTCTGAATGTGGATGGCACCTGCCCAGGTGGAACAGTTTATAGGATGTACCTGCGTGGTGGGGTTTGGTGGGCCGTCATGTGACTTCAGGCCCCAGCTCAGGGCATGCAAAATCTGCATCTTCTTGACAGTCTTGAATAATTTGAGATCCTGTTGATAATCAGATGTAATTGCTTATCATTCATTTTATTCTTTTTGTGTGTATAGGTTAGCAGAGAAGGGCTGGCACAAGGTCGTGTCAAGAAAAAAAGGCCCACTGGGGTTATCACTGATTGAGTTGGTGCAGATCAGGTCCAGAGGAAGGGGCCGCACAAGATGCGGCACTGTGGAGTCTAGTCCGTGAAGCTGGCAGACAGGAGTGTCTGGAGAATACCGGCCTTTGCAGGGTAGTGTTTCCTAACAGGGGAGACCTTTCCACCACAGCTGTCCTCGGCCTGCCCTAGAAACTTCAGAAAATCAAAATTTGGGCACACAAATGAATATTAGCAATTAGTCCATCCTTACAGTTTTATTGATGGGCAATCTAACATCTCGAGAGGTAAATTAATTGGCCTAACAGCTGATATGGAGTTCATGGCAGGTGAGGACTAAAACTGAGCCTTTCGGGTGCCACGTCCAGTGTTCTTTTGACTATTGCTTCCTGGCTCTTAGGCCATCTCTTCTGGGGAGGGAGGGTTTCCAAGAAACCACTATTCTCTAACTTAAACAGGACTGAGCTTTTCTCTGGGACTGTTTGTAGGGAGTCCTGTGATCTGTGGGGCTTTGTGATCAGGCTGTGGGAGCTTATGGGGAGGGGAAGCACCATGGGCCCCGCCGCTCATCCTCCCTGGTCTTGGTCTTCTGGCACCAAAACGTGGCACCATGGCAGGACGGACCCTCACGCTCCCAAAGTAGAATCATCTGCAGCTTGAACATGGATATTGATGGGTGGAATTCCTGGGATATCATGTTGTGCTTCTTGAGCAGAGGTAAAATGAAGTTTATCAAAGTATCTACCTTCCAACAACATTTATTCACTGAGCACTTATCTACTAGCCAGAGCATTTCTGAGAAAACACAAATGTTTTTAGCAAGATCTTAAGAACATCTTCCCTCCTGAAGATGAATCCAAGACATTGTATGTTTAGTGACCGTGCGATTACTCTGTCCCCTGTTTAAATAAACCCAGGGCACAGGGTCTAATATTGACTGAGAGCCCAGTGGGTATGGGCTACGTGGCTGTCGCACGTGGACTCAGCCTCTCATTCATGGTCTCTGTCCTCTCTGGAGCTCCATGAAAATGGGTGTTTTCAGTTCCATTGTATAGAGGAGGAACTAGGCAGAGAGGTTGAGAGTTTTGCTCATGGACACATAGGCAGTAATGGGTAAAGTGAGGGTGTGACCCATGTTTGTCTACCTCCCAAAGCTGTGTCCTGCCATTGACTCCGCTGTGGGTCATCCTTGTACTACTTTTCACGGGGCCCACACGGACTGTGATTGTGTGGGAAGGTCAGTTTTCCGTCCGTACTGGGCTAACGCTGCCGGACATGGAGATGTCTTGGAGAAGCTTTGTGTTAGGCTGCCTCTGCTGTGGCTGGAGAACGCCGATTGAGAAAAGACATCACTTGTGATGAACTTTTAAAATTTTTATTATTTTTCTTTATTCTTATAGAGACAGGGTCTTCCTCTGTCAGTGGCCCCATCACAGCTCACAGTAACCTCAAACCCCTTGGACTCAAAGGGTCCTCCTACCTCAGCCCCCTGAGTAGCTAGGGCTATGGGCACATGTCACTATGCCTAGTTAAATTCTTTTATTTTTATTTTTTGTAGTGATAAGGGCTCACTTTTGCCCAGGCTGATCTCAAACTTCTAGCTTCAAGTGATCTTCCTGCTTTAGCCTCCCAAAGTGCTGTAATTACAGGTGTGAGCCACCCTGCACCTGGCCCATTCATGCTGAACTTATTGATTCAAGAAAAAGTATACCCAACAGGCCTGTTATCATTCCATTGCATTTTTTTGTCCTCTGATTCTTCCTGATGATGTTTATCTTAAATATAATTTCTTCCCTTTTCCCCCATAAATGATATACTTTATGCTGATATCTCCCTTTTACACTCGAGGGAGTAAATGTTTATAAAAACATTTAGTCTTTCTTTCTCCCCTTCTTCCTACTTCATCAATGTTTCTGCATTTACCTGTGTTTGAAAGATGTAAATTACTTAATATTAATTACTTAATTACTGTTTTTGCTTTTGGAAAAGGAACAGTGATGATACCACTCTCTTTGCTCCTTCCGATCAGGCCCGTGCTCCCTGCCCCCTCTGTTTTCCCCTTCCTTTCCCAGTTGGTGGTTGATCTTGTGCTGAGCTAGATCAGTTCCATTTCACTGGAATGTCTCTCCCTGGTACATTGAGTCATTTCCTTATTTCAACTCTTGCCTACACACAGTCCTGCTTACTCTTACAAGAGTCAGAATGACTCAGACTTCTATTTTATTTCATGTTTTCCCAGAGTACGATCTCTAGGAGTATTTTTCAAAATCTGTATTCCTTTAACATTTAAGTTTTGTTTATATGCTTCTTAGGCTCAACAATGCCTTATTCTGTTTTGAGAAAATGTTCTTTATTCAAACTTAAAATACTTTACACTTCATTGTATGATGGTTGTTGATAGCAAAAGGAAATGAGTTATATACATGTGATAAGGCTAATTGCTAAGATTAATTCAGTATTATCTTTTTTAAATGTCTCAAAGAGTAAGATTGAATAGTAAGTCCTTAACATTATAGCTGTCTTCATGGAGTTAACTATCTGAATACTTTTAAGAAATATGTCCTGAGAGCTTATCACATAGCTAGTACTTTATTTTCTCTCCTCTCCTCTCCTCTCTCCCTCTTACCCTCCCCCTGTCCTCCCCCCTCCCCCTCCCCCTCTGCCTCTCCCTCTTCCCTTTCTTTTTCTTTTCTTTCTTTTTGAGGCAGCGTCTCACTCTGTGGCCCTGGGTAGAGTGCCTGCCATGGCATTGTAGCTCACAGCAACCTCAAACTCTTGGGCTTAAGAGATCCTCTTTTCTCAGCCTCCTGAGTAGCTGGGACTACAGGTGTCTGCCATAATGTCCCACTAGTTTTTTTATTTTAGTAGAGAGTTTGCTCTTGCTCAGGCTGATCTTGAACTCCTGAACTTGTCAGTTTACTTGCCTTGGCCTCCCAAGGTGCCCCGGTTACATGGCCAGTACTTTAATGTTGGTTGTAGGTTTTATCCACATGGAACATTAGCCGAGGAGGATGATAGGGACTGGAATCCAGCTCAGCCCTGCTCACCAAACTTGGGGTCCTGGTGCAGGGTACATGTCAAAGAGCTGCCTTTTTCTAATTGCCCCATGGGCTGATGGAGTAATGGCAGTACTTCTCGGACGTGTATCCTTTAGTCTCACAGCTCTTTGGGGTTGAGATTATCATCCCTTGTCTCACTGCAGGCTTAGACAGGCTACTAAGCCTCTCACTTCTACTGAGAGGGACCTGAGATTTTGATCTGGAACTGGAGCCTCCAGCCCCACACGCCTTTCTTACTGCTGCTGCTGGGTCTCCCTTCCCAGAACCCTGGGCAGAGCAGCAGACACTCTTGATATGAGGATATTGTCCATACCAGCAGTTTGAATGCATCTAAATGAAATCTTATTAAACCGTGCTCTGGTATCTATCACCCCCTCCTCAAGTTTTCATATCTAAAGCACCTCCATGTTTTAGTTGACAAAAATTCTAAGCTTTGATTGCCAGATGACAACTTTTGAACCATCATCGTCCTTGTAGATTTGTAGGGAGATCTAAAAGCGACTAGGATCACAGCCTAACTTTGAGCATCATCAGGGAAAGTACTATATTACCACACAACTGAGGTTGAATTCTAAAGTATTTATTCTCAGTTAAGTCAAGATTTCGATAAATACATTAGCCTGTAATCTCTTCATTTTTGACAACACACTTCAAAACTAAAAGGTTTTACACCATTGCTTATAATAATTTTGTGGTGTAATGGTTACAATCTGGACATTTGTGGAATAATTGTAATGTTTCTTGAATAGCCTTCTCCGCAGAATAACAGTGCTCATACAGATGTGCAGATAGTAGCGGCTGAAAAGTTATTTTCATGTGGTTTTCCAGGAATCACGCTCTGTGCACTGGTATACCGGGACCAGAAGTTCTGTTTGTTTTTCTTCCTCCTGTCTTATTTGTATAAGTCCGGCAGGTGCAGGCCCAGACGGGGCGAGCATCTCTGTAGATCTGGCCGGGAGGAGGAGGAGATAAGATAAAAGGAAGTGGTCAGGAGTGGGTCTGCCCAGACAGTCTTATTATAAAATTGAGAGCAACAGAAGTACTTGAGTTTGGCTTTAGCATAGCTAGCATTTCCCAAATGGAGTAATGTAACTAACCTAGCCCAGAAACTGAGACCTGACAGAAACCTTAGGAGTCATCTGCTTCATATTCTGGGCATCTCTGAGAGATGGTTCTCCAGGTTCAGCTTCCAGGGAAGGCGTCAGCATCTTTCATTGTTGAGGCACATAACTGTTGAAAAGATCTTTTGTTGCAGTTTGGCTGGGGCCGGGTTTGAACCTGCCACCCTCAGTATATGGGGCCGTGCCCTACTCACTGAGCCACAGGTGCCACCCTGTTGAAAATATCTTATACATAAAGACTTGAATTTTCTTTCTGTGATTTGTGGCCTTTGGTCCTGCTCATACAAGCTGAACACCCCAAATCCAAAAAATCTGAAATCCCAAATGCTCCAAAATCCATGACATTTTGAGAATTGATGTGACATCAAAGGAAATGCTCCTTTGATTGAGCATTTAGGAGTTTTGGATTTAGGATGCTTGTCCAGTGAGTATTTGCAAATATCCCCAAATACAAAAAAATTCAAAATCTCAAACATGCTTGGTCCCAAGCATTTTGGAAAAGGAATACTAAACTCTGCCTTCATTACCCAACAGCCTCATCTTGCTTACTGTAGCTGAATAGTCTGTCATGTCTGCATCTGGTTTTATTAGCTCTCTTCCGTTGATCTTCATAGAATCCGGTGGCCAGATGCTTCATTGTTCTGTGTGCACTTCCCAAGCAGGGCCCTGCACTGGCTGAATCCCAGCATGGTTCCTAGGGTTATAGTGCCCTTTAATCTGCAGCCCAAGGTTGTGTGAGCTTTTTGAGAAGCTATAGCATGTTGCTTATTCAACGGCCTAGACTTTGAACTTGCCCAATAAATATTGGGTTTTGAACTTGCCCAATAAATATTGGGTTATAAATTTAGCACATTTGTCCCGGGCTGCTTATACATAAGTAACATTCTGAGGTGAGAGACAGCTTTTTTATGAAAATGTACTAAAATTCCATTTGTGTTTTAAACTGGTAAAAAAAAAAATCACCTCAATCTGTGCAAAAAAATGTCATTAGAAGAGTAAGTGTATGTGTACACGATTACCTCTCACCGAGATGCAGAATGTGCCAGTCTTAGAGAGACACGTTCTCAGTGCTAACCTCATGCTGTTCCACGTGATTCTCTCCACTGTGGCCTGCTGGGTGTGGGGGATGGAAGATCCTGCCTCCACCTTCTTTTCTTGCACATACTTCCTAACTCCAGGTGAGACCTTGAGTGGCCTCGGGGATGACAGCCCTGAATATGACCACAAAGATCTCTCAGGTGGAGTTCTGGCTGTATGTTGAAGCCTCTTCCTGGTTAAATACCTAAAGGGGCGTACATGAAACTCCCGACCTTGTTATAACCATGACTTCATCCCTCATCCCTCATTCTTATACTGTGCAGACCCAGTGTGGAGACGAACGTGCAGTGTCGTGGTACCACCTACACTGCCATTTATTTAATCGGTTTGGATGGCTTGTGCTGCTCTTGGCCATGGACCCGCAAAAACAAAGCCATGGGATAAAGCAGCCTGAATCATGTAATGAAAACCTTGTACCTTTTTGGAGGCCCGGTTGAGAAAAAAGTGATTTATTTTTGCCCTACCAAAGAAAACATTCTAGGAATCCAAGGTGAAAATTGGATTTTAACTGCTACTAACATTTTGAGCATATAAAATCCGCAAGTGTTGAGTGTTTTGCTCGATTAAGAGAAGAGCGTAAAGCGTCAGTGCAAGAATGGTCTGCGTATGGTATGAACTGGTGTCCGACAGAAGTCTAACTGATTTGGCAAACTGGAAATAAACATTAAGCTCGTTTTGGCAGCCAGATCGCCACAGTGGAGACCTGTGTGTTTTGAACATAATCATTTTGTTCCTAGTCGTATGCCTGGATCATTGGCCCTCCTTCCTGCTTCTGCCCTTCATGTTTCAGGGGTAAGCCTTCTGGGACTCAGCTCACAGGGTCTGGGGACCCGATGTACATGCTTTCCTCCCACAGGGCCCCGCCTGTCCTGGTGTGGACTCTCCCGCCCCCTCCCCTTCTCCCGCTGTGCATCGTGTGTTATTCTCCTCTCTCTCTTTCTGGCCAGCTGTCTACACGTTGTTTTGTCCAGTCTCCCTGCCATGTCGGAGGCTGTTCAGTTGTGGTCCTGGTGCCTTCCGGTCTTGGGGAGGAAGACACTGCGTGTGGGGAGACACCTCACCGAAAGCTCTGTCTCCAAGCCAGTGTGCCGGCATCTGGCACATGGCGATCCCTCGGTGAATGTTGACCCAGTCGGCTTGTTTTGCAGGAGAGCTTCCTTATCTCACTCCAGGAAAGCATGCCATGTAGCTGCAGGAGTTCCTGCCCACGTTCCATGGTATTGGTGATCCACGGCCCTGCTAACCTACACTAGGGCTTTTTTTGAGTGCTTTGCCCAGAATTTTTTGGTTCATGTAAGAAGAGTAATTATTTTGTATGCTTACTTTTACTTTACTCAAAATGTCTTTAACACTTCCGTTTTGTCCCATGGAGCCATTTTTTTTTGTGGAATCTGGTACTTCTTTTTTTTTTTTTTTAAGACAGAGTCTCACTCTGTTGCCCCAGACTAGAGTGTTGTGGCCTCGGCCTAGCTCACAGCAACCTCAAACTCCTGAATTCAAGTGATCCTTCTGCCTCAGCAACCCTCGTAGCTCGGACTAAAGGCACCCATTATAATTCCTGGCTAGAAACTTTAGTAGAGATGCTCAGGCAGGTCTTGAACTCCTAAGCTCAAGCAATCCTCCTGCCTCAGCCTCCCAGAGTGCTAGGATTACAGGTCTGAACCACCGCGCCTAGCCTGAGTCTGGCATTTTGGGGGAGCAATTGGATTAATCTATTTGATTGGCAGAACATCTACAATATACTTCACTCAAAATGCTTTCTGTTACTTGGGGAATCTGATAAACAGTAAGGATCTCAAATGGGGCATCTGGAATAGGTAGCTTCTAATAATAATTAATGGTAATGATAGCTGAGCACATGTGTGTGTCAGGTATAATGCTCAGCATCGTATGTGCATTTTCATTTCCTTCCCATGAGCCTATTAGAAAGATGCTAATATGTACTCTATGTTACACATAAGAAAATTGGTCTAAGATGATGCATTTGGGAAGTCCTAAAGCCAGAATTCCTCCCTAACTCTTGCGTTACGGGTTTAACCAACGTGTACTGTTTCTGGGGAGAGCACGCTTTAGCAACCTGTTGAAGTCATTACAAATCATAAAAACCATAAGAGATCAAAGCTACGATGGAACTAAAACTTCTTTAACTGTTGGAAGTCTTCTCTGGTTCGATTTTGATTTGCACTGTGGGTGGGCAGTCACTTAGAGCCTGCTACATGCCTGGGTGCGGTAGGCAGGACACGCCACCCCTACAGCTCACTTCTCTTGGTTTTCAGATGGTCATTGTTTGCCTGGATGGAAAACAACTAGTCGTTCTTTAGTTCCTTTGGGTTGTGTGTTCGTTCCTTCATGCATTCATTCAGCACTTACTAAGCATTGTATTGTGTATTGGCATATAAGGATAAATAAGCTACTTAGGCATTTAATTAAAATGCAGGGCAGAGCCGTGGAACTGTGGAGAAGGTCCTGTGGACCAGAGAGAAGTGGAAGAGACAGGGAGGCTTCGTAGTGGCAGCTCAGCAGAGCCGGGTCTTGGGGTGAATCAGGTCTTTCCAGGGGAAGGTAGAAGCCGGGACATTCGAGGAGAGGCAACAGCTTTTGGAAGGCCCGGGTCTGTTCAGAAACTGCAGGGCATTCTGGTGTGCCTGGAGGGCAGATGTAGAGAGGTGGAGGGGCCAGAGAGGGCCGCAGACACAAACGGGAAGGAACTTATGTGATGCTGGAGAGCATGTATTAGGACTTTTCAGACAGTGGAAAGTCACCGAAAGTTTTTATTCATTAGATTAATGGCATCAGATTTGGAAAGATGCCTCTGGAAACTGCCTGGAGGATTTTGTGGAGACGGAGGCTGAGGAAGGCGGAATGACCCCTTGGATTCTCTGTGTGTGCGCATGAGACAAAGGCATGTGGGCTCAGCTGTCACAGTGAGAAAGGCGTGTGGGCTCAGCTCACATGGTGGTGACGAGGAGTTGGGGGCCCCCTGCCCGACTGGCTGTGGATGGGTACACAGGACAGGATCTGTTCTCCCTGCCCTGCTGAGTGGCTCTAACTTCAGACCCCTGCCGCTCTGCCTCTTCTTACCGCCCGTGGTCAACCAAGAGTCCTCCGTGGTCTTATGACAGCTGGTGTCCGTCCAGTGGCCACTCAGCCCTGCTCCCTGCCTGCTCAGACCTGCCCTGACCTGCAGCTTCCTAGCTTGGCCTACCTCCCGCGGTGAGAACACTTGGCTGCCTGGAGCCTGCCTCTGATCTGGCTCAGCTGATAATCATTTCTTGGACCATCTTTTCTTGCCCTGTCCTGTCCCTGTTCAGGCCTCAGGGTTGTAGGAAGACCAGGAAGAAGCCTCTGGTAGGTGGGACCCGTGCCCCTTGCTCAAGTTCTCCACACACTCCTCCCCTTGCAGTTCTGTTCCCGGATAACCCACGGGAGAGATTTAAAGAAACAGTGACAACTAAAATCTAAAAAGTTTATAGTTATCTTATAAATTGTGAGGCTCTTAATTGAGTAAAAAAAAAAAAAAAAAGCCATCAGAAACTTAAGTTTTATAAAGTGTCCTGAACGGTGGCAGATTTCAGAAGACTCTGAAAATGCCAAAGTTTATTTGGAAATGTGCTTATTTATTTTAGTGTTCTATTGATTCTGTCCTGGTATTTTGTTTCAAAGTTTTATGGTTTTTTTCGTTTCTTTCTAATTGTGTGGATAACAAAGGAACGGTTTTATAATGTGACTGTGAAGCACAGCAGTGCCCCAGAACCGAGCATCCTGCCCTCGACTAACCTTCGCATTTCACACCTCATCATTGCAGTGTGGCAAAGCGCTCCCTGGCCTGTCAAAGCAAGAAGACTGCTGTGGAACCGTTGGGACCTCCTGGGGCTTTAACAAATGCCAGAAATGCCCCAAGAAGCCCTGTAAGTGCTGTTTCGTCATTCCTTTGCGGGTTAATGTAGCATATCTGTTTTCTTATGATCACTCTTTTAATGATGGGACAACTAGTACACTTTCAAAGAACTGTTACTGAATCCTAGACAATTAGTGTTATAATATGCATTTTCAGAAAGCTCACAAGGCTGATAAAGCTTCCATATAGATTCTTTTTTTTAAAAAAACTTACAAAAACACCTCTTAGGAGGCAGTGAGCTAAAATACGCTCCTTTGCCCAGGGGAAGAGAAAATAAGATGTCTTTTAAAATGGTAAATAAATGTTTCAAACCGTGTAAAAAGTCATGCAATTGTTATTTCCGAGATTTAAATCCCTTACATTTTTATTACTATCCATGATCTGTGTTATAGTTTTTGTTATACTATAGGTTTTCAAATTTTAAAAGTCAAGCTAAAATGAAGAAATGATCGGTTGCTGACTTGTAAAAGAAATTTATAATCACTAGGACACAATATCTTCCCCTTTTTTCTTCAAACTGTTTCCATCTATCACAGTCGTGTGTTTAGATTTGTCTTCGAGGTGGTTTCAGAACCTGTTGATTTGAATAAGTCCAGGTTTAAACCTTTCTGTTACTTTCTTCCTTTTAATAGGTTGTATTTTTAGTTTTTGAATGTAGCATTAACTCTAGCTAACTGATTTCTAATACATATTTTTTAGAAAGAGAGAGGTAGGTGATTTTATGTTGAGCTTTCTTATAATAACTCTTGTTTTCAGCAAGAGAGCAAGTGATAATTTTCTAAATCATCTTCCATTGCCTCATGTGATTAAAGACTTTTATAGGTGTTTTTATTCTTTATGCTGTAGGAGATTTCTCACTTGTTTCATTTGGATAGTTTTTACTCTTCTTAAGTATCTGTTGGTGTGATAGGTATTGTAAAAAATTATCTCTGTTCAATCTAGAATCTGTTCTCTTGGAATTGCCACTCAATTTCTCTTTGTTACATACTGTTTGTCCTTCTACCAGCATAATTTACTTTCAATAATTATCTCCTATGTAAACTTCCTTGTCTTTCAAAGTTACAGCTTCTTTAAATGCCTAAGGTTAATTTCATTAATTTTCTTCATACTGTTATAATTAGCTTTTAGAAGACTGTACTTTGTGGAAATGCCTACTAAAGTTTCTGAGAATTAATTAATTTTTCTTTTAGAAAAATAATTCTCATACAGAGGACTTTCTGTATTGAGAAACTGTCCCAAGTAGAGTCTGTGGGCTGGTTTGGTAATGATTTGCAGTGTGGATTTCCAAGAAATAGGTTGAGTGTGGTAGTACTCCTCATTGAGAAGATCCATTTGCCTGAAGTTACTTTGGCAACCTGACCAAAGGAGAATCTAGGACACATTTGGTATGATTTAAAGAGCAGGTGTCTGGGGTTAGGTGGACCTGAGTCTGACTCTGAGCTCTTTCTTTTGCTATTGAATCTTATGGAACACTGCATAGGAATCTATATCTAAATGTTGAAAAGCATTGCCATCTTTTTATACTAAACTGCTTGTCCTTAATTTATCACGTATGGATGTCCATAGGAATATTGAGGAGAGTGATATAGGTTTCCTTCTCTTAGGTCTAAGGACTAAGGATGAGAAAAGTTAGATTCTTATAACTTTGTTTTGGAGCTAAGCTTATGTCCTTGAATGCTTTCTCCATCTTCTGTCTTGTTTTTCTTTTTCATTTACCCCCTTCTTTGTTTATCTTTGATTAACTGCTTCAATTTTCTCTCTTTTTCAAATTCCAAAGAAGCAGGAAAATGATAGACACTAGGGGTAAAGAGACTCACACAATCTTTTCTTAAAGAAAAACAACAACAACCACCAAAAAAAAACCTAACTTCTACTCCTGACCTTTGGTCATTATTATGTAGGACTATGTCATCTGCGGGTGAATTTGCTGCTGTGTACGTGTTTTCTTAGCTCTGTGTTTTAATCTTGACCATGATTTAAGTCAAATGGGAAAGTGCAAAGCTGCTTGTTACTTTTAACTAAATATGGATGAAAATAAATTCACTTGCTGGCTCCTTTAATGTATAAGATGGAAGAGATTGATTTCATTTCAGGAAAGGCAATGTGGACTATGAATGAAGTAAACTATTAACATCTTGACATTTATTCTGTTTGTGCTGTCTTAAGTGACTCACTCCCAAGAAACACACTCAGGGTCACATTCTTCCTGGGTCATTTAAAAAACTTTCCTTTCCTTGGTTGGTACTACTCTCTAAATCATATTCAATTTGGAAGAGAGCAGACTTTCTTTGGCTTTATACGCTCTGGTTTTGCGTTCCATGCCTTTTTCATTTTCACCCGAAGCAGTTTAAACTTTAATTTTCAAGTGGCTTTCATTTAGACTTTTTGTTTAGCCCCAAACAGAAAGACTTTTCATGGTTGATCGTTTTTGCTGTGAAAAATGTAATCTTAAGTTTGCAGATGATTCAATTAAATGGTTTGTCATCTACTAGAAATGTGCTCAGCATGAAGAAGTCACTTGTCCTTTAAAATTTTGTAGAAGAAAATGAACAATGAGTCCTAAGCTGAGGGAGAGTTCAAGAGAGTGCCTGGTCTGGCTTTCTGCCTTGAAGTCTATGGCTGTTGAAACTTCTAAAACAAGTTATTATCTCTTTTGAAGAAGTCACAGACCCAGACCCCACAATCTCTCTAGGCAGCCTGATTGAGTGCCATCTTTACATGGGGCAAGACTGGACGTGAGTCCAAAGAGCTGGACGGGGTGACTACCACGTGCCAGTATCTTCTTTCTCTCTTTTAACCCGCATTTCCAGACTCCTCACTTTGATCTTCTCCTTTTCGGTGTTCAGGATCTGAATAGGGGGAAAAAACAGCAAAGAAAGGAGGCAAAGGAAGAGAGGGACTGACGAGTAAACATTCACCCTGTTGCTCAGTGGTGAAGGGTAAACAAGCATGTGCGGAAGGCAAAGCGATTTTATTTTTCAAAAAAAAGCTTCTCTTTTTATTTCAGTTTTCCCTTTTATTCTTCCTCAGGTCTTTTTAGTGGCCTGACCATCGATCTTACTTTAATTGCAGCCTATTTTCTTCTGCCTTATGATCCTTTTAATAGACGAACCCCCTATGGTAGGAAATAACAATGGCATTTGGTATTTTGGGAGTGCCTGTCATTATCAGGCAGAGGTGAGCATTTTTCACAAATTATGTCTAAACTCCACAACAACCTTGCCTTTCTCATTCTTTGGGAATACTTTATAGAATTTCGATTTGAACCCAAGGAGCTACTGATGTGAAGAGCCAAGATTGGAACCCACATCTGCCAGGTCCCCACGCATGGGCTGTATCCAGTATGCCAGGCGGTCTCTCTCTCTCAGGTCTCGCTTTAGTGTCAAATCTCACTGAACAGGCTTTTGTTGATGAGTCAGTGACTGCAGCATTTGTGGTGTTTGGATTTTCTGACTGAAGACCCATGCGGCTAAACACAGCAGGCCTTTCACTCCCTGGCTTCCTTTCATCACCTGTCTATTCTTCGCAGTTCATAGTAGTAAGAATTATCTTATAATTAGGATAGCTGAGCCTGTAATTAAGAAGAGTATATAATTTATTGTCTATACTGGGAAACTTTTGAGAGTACAGTGCTGTTAATGAACTTTGCCAGAATAAGAGGCATAACCTGGGGAAGTCCCAGGCAGACCAAGACGTGTAGTCATCCTGCCTACAATGGATAAGCAAATCCCAACCCTCGAAGCAGATCATTCAGAAGGAATAGGTCCTTTGTGATAGAAATATTTAACCACTAATTGGAAGAAAATGTAAAACAATCTTACGATTCATTCAACTAACATAACAAAGATTTATTGACAACTTCTTGGGACTGTATCTATTGCTAACTATGAAGTACATTGAAAAATAAGCATAATGGGAAAGAAATTGTGGAGATGTTCATTGGTATTGGTATTTTACCAATGAGTAACTAAGTCTGTGGATGCCTTGGGCTGTTGTTTATGGTAGTTCAGGATTGTAAGAATATAAGCTAAGAATATAACAAAGAATTTCTTCCCTTACAGCCTACCATGGATATAACCAAATGATGGAATGCCTACAGGGTTTTAAGCGGGTGAACAACACCTTTTGTCAAGGTAAGACTGACTGACCTCATTGGTGTGGACTTGACGGTTGTTTTGGCTTTTCAGAAACTAGTGATATTTTGGCACGCGGTGCTCATTAGTTCAGAGTGTGAAGGTCACGGGGAGAACCACTTCACGCATGCTCCATTTAGCTAAGGAAGTCTAGAAGTTTAATGCATAGCTGTTACCTTGTGTTAATTTGTGGTAAAATCCATAGGAGTTTGGATCACACCACAGAGCACCCTGTGGTCTCTGTGCTGGCCACTTCATATCTGTGCCGTTCAGCCATGCGTGGGCACACCCGTGTACCTAGCAGTGCTAATTTGTTGCTGACTCATGGTGAGGCCCCAAAGTTCCCATTTCTCATCTCCTTGGAATATTATTGGCCATCTTGAAATATTCAGTTACCGAGTATCAGTGCAAACAAACTTTGCCCCAGCAATAAGAAAAGCTGTGCAGCTAAATATGAAGTGCCCTCAATACTTTTGCTCAGTTTATTTTGAAACATGCAACAGAATTGTACAAGCAGGGGGAACCTCAGAAGTCAACTAGTTCAGTTGCCTGTAAATGAGGAAACTCCAGGGAGGTTGAGGGCTGCATAGACCTGAGATTTGTAACTCAGGTTTACCAGCACCTAGTTTAGTACCTATATATTATATTAAATTTTGTTTTAGTTACATTATGAGACATTCAGTTAATGCTTCTAGTTGCCTTTTACATGTCTAGGGTGAAGGTATTATTAGTAGTAACCTGGAAATATGTACACACTGAAATAAACAGAGAAATAAAGGGCCCTCGAGAGTCTAATCTAATAAAAAACCATGTGAAGACCATAGCACACATCTTCTGACTTGTGGTCTGCGGCCTTGCATCCTTAATGAGCATGGGTCTATAGGAAAACATGGATTTAGGTAGGGTTGCAAAGTATAATTAACCTCCTATTAAGATAGCACAGTTAATGGAATATCTTAATTACCTGAGGATTGTCTCAAATACATTGTCTATTCCTTAGTGCCTTTGTAATTTTTATGATATGTAGAGGGTGTTTGTGGATTTAAAGAATTTTTGGAATTTACATAGATATAGTATGTCTTAAAAGGCTTTGTTTTAAAATAGTATAAGCCCTCATCGTATGTGACAAAAGGTTGAGAAAATTAGAACTAATTACTCAAGGAGAAGCCATCCGTGACCCCCTTATCTGCAAAACTTAGTCACTTGGGAAGAGGGGATTGATCTACATTATTTCAGAGTCAGTAGAATTTAAGATATCATTGAATTAAATTAGACTGAGAGAATGACAAGTGAATAGGTTAAATAAATGAAGGAATAGATGGTTGAACGTATATTCTGCCGTGTAACCAAGTCATGGTTTTACAGAGTTGGATAATAATCTGTAACCTCAGCACATCGTAGGTTACATTAGCAGAAACAGAATGAGCAGGTCAGCGGCAGTAAACCACCTGTATACCATGCCTATCAGACTGAATTTGGGGTTTGGAGGTCTGGTGGATGTTATTGTTTGGTTAATATGGTCAAACAAACTTGTAAAGGGCCTGGATAGTTAGTATGTTTAGCCTGGAGAAGTACAGGCTGAAGAGAAATATAAAAGCTGCCTTGCAAACATGCCCTGAAACTTTTGTAAACATCCCTTTAAATGTATTAACGCTCCTACAAAACAGGACATACCTAGTCATAGGGGACACTTTGGGAAACGATGTGTCCATAGGCTAAATGGGCCAAGAAGTCATTTCTTTCTTCTTGTTCACAGCCTCTGTCCCAGGGATAGCATGTGATGATAGCATCATAGAACTGGACTGTACCTTCAGGGTCATCTAACCTTAGATGATTAGAAATCATTGGAGGTTAGAAATACCCTATCATATGCCTGGCCGGTAGTGATTATCTATCGAATCATCTAGGTAGAAAGCTCAGTATTTCTGAATACATTTCATTATAGGTTTGAGGAACTTTGTTCCACAGAAAGGCTTTATTTGGTAGTTATTCCATTAGACTATAGAACAGAAATGGGTCCTTCTTTATCCTTCTCTATGTTAATCCTGCACACTTTATCCAGAATGTTATTCCTCCTACCTTCTCTGAATATCAGATGGTAAAGAATCTCTGTTTACTTGGTTTGGCATCTTTATGTGAATCTGTTTGCCATTCCTTACCCTTGGTAGATATTTGAAGACAGAGGCCTACTCACTCTCAGATAGTTTAATGGTATTATTTCTTCCTTATGTACTTGAAATAAATCACAGGATAAGAAATTTGGTCCTGAAGTTTTCCTTGTAGAAATTTATGGATTAAATTTATTTAATAATGATAGTATCAATCAGCTTTTCTATCACTACTTGATGCCAGTTTTAATAATTTATATTACTTTGGAAAGTGTTCATTTTAATCTAAAATTTCAAATATCTTCGTATGAAGTTTTTCTTAGCATGTCTTCATCTTTTTAATTTATACTGACCCCCCCTTTTAGTTTTATTGCCTGTTTGTGCCATATTCTTTTTTCTTGAATAGACTTGCCGGTGGTTTCTTTGTTTCACTAATTTTTTGGAAAAGAATTAAATTTGGGCTTTGTTGAAAACATTGGTCTATTTCACTAATTTCTACTCATTGTTTCCTTTTTCCTACTTCTTGTTGTACAATTGTTGTTATTTCCTGATTTCTTCAGATACATACTGAGGTCATTGATGTCAGTCTTTTCTAAAATGTAAATTAAAGGCTATATGTATCTTATCAGTCTAGATTTTTGAAAATTTTTTCTATCTATCATCTGTGTGTCTATCTATTTATTTTTGAGCAGAGTCTCACTCTGTTGCCCAGGTTAGCATGCGATGGTGTCAGCCTAGCTTGCAGCATGTTCAAACTCCTCATACTTCTGCCTTGGCTTCCTGAGTGAATTGGACTGACTTAACAGCGTAGATTTTTACTATGATGGTATCCTTCAATTTTATCATGTTCTTAATATCTTTAAGTTCATTTTAAAATAATTTTATGTATTTATTTTAGTTGACACATAATAATTATACATATTTATGGGGTACATAGTAGTGTTTTGATACATATAATGTATAGTGATCCTATCAAGGTAATTAGAATATTCATTGCCTTGAACATTTATCATCCATTTGTGTCAGGAACATTCAATATCCCTCTTTGTGCTCTTTGAAACTATATATATATTTTTTAATTAATTAATTTTTATTTTGAAACTCTATTATTGACGGTAGTCATCCTACAGTGCTATAGAACACTAGAACTTACTCTTTCTAATTAGCTGTAATTGTATATTCTTTGATGCACCTCTCCCATCCTCTTCTTCCCTCTACCCTTCCCAGCCTGTAGCATCCTTCATTTAACTTTTTACTTCCAGGAGGTCACCTTCAGCTTCCACATATGAGTGAGAACATGTGACATTTAACTTGCTGTTCTTGGCTTATTATACTTAACGTAATGTCCTTCTGTCCTGTCTGTGTGACCACCGAGGACAGGATATCATTCTTTCTCACGACTGGATAGTATTCCATTGTGTATAACACATTTTCTTTGTCTGTTCTTGTGTTGTTGAACACTTGTGTTGATTCCATATCTTGGCTATTGTCAACAGTGCTGTAGTAATAAGTTAAATTAAAATAGTTACTTGCCAGGCTCACTGGTTCACACCTAATAATCCCAGCATTCTGAGAGGCTGAGGCAGGAGGATTGCTTGAGTTTAGGAGTTCAGTGTGAGGCTGAGCAAGAGGGAGACCCTGGCTCTACTAAAAAACGTGGAAAAATTAGCCAAGCATTGTGGCGGGGCGCCTGTAGTCCCAGCTCCTTGGGAGGCTGAGGCAGGGTGATCACTTGAACCCAGGAGTTTGAGGTTGCTGTGAGCTAGGCTGATGCCATTGCATTCTAGTGTCGGGCAACAGAGTGAGTCTCTGTCTCAAAAAAACAAAAAAGTTACTTTGATTTCTTTTTTGACCCAAGGGTTATTTAGAAATGCGTTGTTTAATATCTAAATGTTAGTGATCTATTTCTTGTTCTATCAATTGAGAGGTATTAAAATCTCCTGCTATCATTGTGGAATGGATTTTTTTTTTCCACATCTGGCCAATTTCCATCTATGACTTTATGAGGGTATTTTACATATGACATGTAGTGGGATTTTGCTTTTTTCTACATTCTGATATATCTGCCTTTTAATTGGGCTGTTCATTACATTAAAATCTAACGTAATTATTGATGTGGTTAGATTTAGGTCTACCTAAAATCTGCGTCTCATTAGGACTTTTTTTGTTCTTTTCATTCTGTAGCCTTAGAATTTCATTTTAATTTATCTATTGGCTGTTGACGAACAACTTTTCACACTATTTTTAAATGATGGCTCTTGGAATTATAATATGTATCTTTATCTTTCGTAGTTTACTGAGAGTTAGCATAGTGCCGCTACACAGTAAACACAGAAACCTTGCCACCACATAGATCCTGTTCATGGCCTGAAGATCAGTCTGCTGATGCTCCGTGCCAACTTCCCAGTGATAACGGTCACGAAAATCCCCAAGACAGGTTCTCACCCTATTTTGTTTTGGAATTATTTGTTTACATTGTATGTTAAGTATTTGTTTAAATCTCTTTTTCTTGACCGGCTTTGCTCTCTAAAAGGTCAAGGACTCAGTCTTACATTTGTAAACCTGGAGCCCTGAGCACAATGAATTTTAAAAAAATGATGTGATTAAAAAAAAGATTTCATTTATTATTGATAAGAGGTTTATTATGCAACATATATAGCTTTATTTTAATTGATCAAGTACCAATGCCTTGCAAATAAAACTGAGATACTTTTAGTGATGCATGATAAACTGTGTATGTAAGCCATACACTTACTTATAAAGTGGGAAATAAAGAACTAGCTAATAATTTAATAAATTAAGTTGATTTTAATAACTAAATGTATTGTGTGCCAGACACTTTGTCTAATAAGCACTTTCTATCAGTTACCTCCTTGGATCCTCAAAATATCTTTGAAGTAGGTAACATTATCTTTGCTTTACAAATGGATAAATTGAGACCTTGGGGGGTTAAATAACTTGTATAGCATATAGCTAATAAGGGCTACCCAAGTAGAATGTGGCCAGAATGTAAGCTGTCAACCATTTTGTTCTATTGTAGGACAGAGAACTAATATTAATTGATCCCTTATTATGTGTTAGTCCATATAGTATAGAGTTAATGTTCAGTCCTGTGGGATTTGGGCATTATTAACCCCAATTAGAAACAGACCCAGAGAAAGTAAATAACCATCATAAGGTGACACAGATACTTTATAGAAAGCCAATCAGGATTACACTCCCAAGCTACAAGTATTACATGTAAAAATTAGTGAAGTATTACACCTATAAAATTACTAATTTTATGTATAAAAGTTCATAAAGCATTACTAATGCAGATACTAGTTAATTAGGAGAGATGCGCCATCTGTTGTGAGAGCTAATAAAGTCAACAAAATTAATGCTAATTTGGTAATAGTTAATAAAAAATGATGGCCATCCGATATATTCATTCTACTGGCTGATTCAAGATTCTGAACAGTTTATATTCATAAAAATACCAGTCTAAGTGGATGCCCAGTTGCGAGGTTCCCAGATCAAATGGTAGGCCTACTTTTAGTTCTTTGAGAAATCTCCATGCTGTTTTCCGCAGAGGTAATACCAATTAGGAGCTAACTGATGGATGTTCACGGTCATGCAGAGTGTTATAATGTCCTTACAGATTCAGAAGCAAGAAGGGGAGGAGCAGGTGAGGGCTAAAGAATTACCTATCAGTTACAGCAGACATTCAGGTGCTGGATATACTAAAAGACCTGATTTCACCACTATACAGTTCATCTATGTTTAAAAAAAAAAAAGTCAGCATTTGTGTGCCCTAAATCTGTTGAAATAAGTAAAAAGAAATGCTGCTTCAGGGATGGAAGTGCCAATTTGCAGATAATCACTTCCTGTCTATTTAGCAAACTAGCATGGAGAATTCTCCAATAATTGCTTGTAATTTCCGCTCTTGGTATGGCTCCATGACACTTAGCAGGTTTTGTTCATACTGAGCATGTCCAATGGTTCTGCCTCGGTCAATTCCACTGATGGTCTATCAGTAATACCAAATCCTGGCTTCGGTCTCAGGAGGATATTTGCAAAGCAGTGTTAACTTTTTGGCAAGGATTCTGGAGTGAAGTATCACAAAAAATGCTATTTCATGGTGCCTCAAGGAGGTACCGCTAAATTACACTACAAAGAAGCTTGGGTGACTCATAAAATAGTATGATTTCATTCAGTGTAATAATCTATTACAATTGTTCTTGAGAGAAGGGCTTAATTTCACTCCCTTTGAGATATTGTTGGTCAGTAAAATGGAAGAGAACTTTCTCACATTACCTATGTGTGCTCAGTTTTCCTGGTGCCTTGAAGCTTTTTGATTTTGTTTCCCTAAAGTTTTTCAAAAGGAGCCCATTAAGCATCTAATTACTTGTGTGTCCCCATTGTCCTTACGGTCTAATGTCTTCTCAGTTTACAAAATGCTTTTAAAATTAAAGTGATTAATAACAAGAATTACATTATTTCCTTTGACTAAGTGGACTAATGTCCTAAAGCAATCTTTTTTTAATGTTCACTCAGTAACAAAGAATCAACTGTTCACAAGCTAATTTGAGGAGCTTTCAAATAATTGCCCTCAAAGTTGGGTTTTTCTCCTCTAGTGGTACTGCAATTATCTTTTCAGAGGAATGATTTATTACGTGTACACACATGGAGCTCTAAAACCTGTCTTGATACCCTCAATGAAAAAGAAATTGTTATAATTCTCTTCATTTGTCATCACCACCCATACACTTATATGTTCTGGTGGGTCTAGAGAAGCTGGTGTTGTTTGATTATTATGCTAACGTTTTGATGTAGAACTGGAATGAAATGAATGATAGCTCATGGAATTGACCATAAGCATCCCTGCTCCCTTGCTGCTGTTCTCCAAAGCCCAGTCCTTCCCTGCCTCTCAGCATTCTCCTGTGCCAACACTTGCCATGAGATAAGCACGCTCTGAAAACATGGAATGACTATCTAAGTTTCAACAATAGGATTTGGTTCCGGAAGTACCTGGGGAATCAGTCTTTTTTAGGGACACCTTTACTTAGAAGCCAATATCTCTGTTGACATATTGAAATCACTCACGAGTTTGATAAGTATATAGGGTTAAAATCAGTGTAGTATTATTTTCTCTATTTTTTAGCATGTGCTGAGGGGTTATGGGAAATGCCAAAATATAAACATATAACTGGAAGACGTCTGCACTTTCATAACTCAGTATATGTATATTTATTTTTCACAGATAATCTTAAATTTTTAAAATGATTCAGTGTTCCACAAACATTAGTTGCTGGGCCCCTCATGAGCTAAAGACAGAGGGTATGTGATGAATGATGAGTAAGACACTGTTCCCGCCCTGAAAATTTAGCATAATTAAATCATCTCGAATCAGCAAAATGCAATTTGCTTTATTCATGCTCCCAACTTGGCGTATTTTTAGCTGACTCCAGATGAGCCTGTTAAAGGAAATATGAAAGAACTATCCACATAAATTTTTTTCAATGTCATTTTATCACATTGGTTGTTCTGCTTTAATAAAATAAATTTACAAAACAGATACATCGGGGCACAAAAATACACATTAACAAAATTTTCACTCCATTTGTAGAAACTCCCCCAACTGCATCTGAAACCAAATTTTTTTTGGACAAAAAAAAAAAAAGATAATGCACATTTTTTTTTCCAGTGAGCATATCTCTGTTACTAAAAGTTTCTCACCAGTCTTAATTACTATTCTGTATAAGAAAGTAGTACATAGGACTTTTTGGTTATGAAAGGCTTGTCTGAGCTACACCTTGCATTTCAGAACTCTTAAGCATTATAAAGAAATAGTGTGAACTGCTTCCTCTTGAGGAAGAAAGAAAGTTTGGCTGGAGAAAAGGATGTGGCTTGTGGCCTAGCACTGGGTTAAAACAGGTAGGATGAGATGAAATGGTTCAGAATGTTAAGGTGAAGCTCTTATAATTAATTGCATGTCCCATTTTCATGCAGTTAATTATGGGTTTTGTTATATATGCTGGAAAGACGATTATTTGGTTTGTACTGCTTTTAACGCAATATTAGAGAAAATATTATTCATGACATTTGTTAAGAGCAGTGAGACTGACTTTATTAATGGACAGTTTTATAATAGGTATAGGGTGATGCAATGAGATTTTATAGTAGAGGAGAGCGATTAGCCTCAACTCTGAGGACAACGTGGAAAAGTAGGGGCTTGCAGTGAAGAAAGGGGTGTGAGAGTGTGGTATCAGTGGGTGGAAAAGAACTAAGAGGAGACACCAGGGCCAAGGGGGGTCTGGCTAAACTGACCTGGTGTCATGCTTGTGGAAGGCAGGTGAGTGTGATCGGACATCACCTGGGGGTTGGGGAGGAGAAGGAACCAGTCAGATAGCAAGGGTTGCAGATTCTGGCTAAATTGACGTGGTGGGATTCTTGCTAAAACTGAACAATACAGAGGTGAATACAGAAGCCCCAAGCCAGCACCTAACTGGGAAGAGAGTCCAGAGGAGCTTGACTAGAGTTTGGTTAAGGAGACGATCTGTCCCTGAAAACATTCAAAGGCCATGGTGACAACTTTAGGCATCATTGGAAGAAAATGGATTTTTGGTGTAGACAGGAATTGTTATTTTACAATTATTTTTAAAGGCGTAGTTAATGGAAGTGCAGTAAGGTTTTTTTTTCCTATACAATTAATAGTTAAATGAATTTACTGACATTTTATTAATTTTGGCACTCAGCATTATATCCTGCTTGCTTTCTGTGATTACATCTCTTCAGGGAGAGTTTGTCAGATGAAGTGTCAGAGGATATTCAGTTAAGTCTGAATTTCAGATAAACAACAAACAATTTGGCACATACACTAAAATGTATTCGTTATTTATGTGAAATGGTAATTTAAATGGTATCCTGTATTTTTATTTGGTAACTGTATATTTCGAGGTTCTGTATTCTTTTACAGTTCCTGTAGGGAAGGAATCTTTTTTGATACCTCTTCCTTCATAGGTAACATTTTTCTCGCCTTTGAGATTGTCTCCTAATTCTTCATGTTGTGTAATTTTATCATGATGTGTCTATATTTAGACTTACCTTTATTTTATTCTGTAGTGTGCATTGTCAATCCAAAAACTTGTCTTTCCTCAAATTTGAAAAATATTCACCTATTATCCCTTCAAGGATTACTTCTCCCCCATGCTTCTCTGCTGAAACTCTTATGAGACGAATGTTGGACTACCTCTGTTTTGCACATCTCCTAAAAAACATTTTGTTTTTATTCTCCTATCTTTTTTGCTGCATTTTGAATGAATGTCTCAACTCCATCTTCTACTTTTCTAATTCCCTCTTTATGGTAATTATCTAGACTTTATCCCATCTGATAAATTTTTAATTTTAGGACTATATTGTCTCATTTTCAAGGTTTCTAATAAGTTATTTTTAAAGACTACCTGTTCTTGTTTCTTATTTTCTGTTCCTGAAAAACATGCTGAAATTCTTTAACGAATGTTTATAAGACTATTTTGTAAAATTATTGCCCTCTGGAGAGTATCCCTATTTTATTCATTGCCTTTGATTTATTTTGATTTCCTTTTTTCTCACTGGCATGTATATAGAGCCAGAGTCAATTATGTTTTAAAGAAAAACTTTTATCAACGTATAACCACATGTACAAATTATACGGGTATACTTAATAGGCAGGTATACTGAGTGAGTTTTTAAAAGTGAACCCAGTAATTATCACACAGGTCAAGAAGTAGAATATCACCTATGCTCTAGAATTCCTCTCTTTGTCCCTTCCTAGACTTTACTTTTTCCCTCTTTTCTAGAAGAAATCAATAATGCTTTAAAAAGATCTGATTTTATCTTTTTATAAACTTCCAAATCTTTTCGTGTCTGTCTTCTTTCACTTAACAGTAAGTGGCCAGTATAATCTTAATATTCAGATTTGTGACTGGTGAAATGATTATATTCACTAACGTTTTCATATAAAATCTGATGAATAATTTTTCCCTCTTCTATGATGTTCTTCTCTGACTTCTCTGTTGATGTGGCTTTGCTCTGCAATTTTAACTTTGTCTCTAAGTTCCCTTCAGTTCCATCATCATGAGGGAATTACTGTGTTTATTTCTTACTAGAAGGAAATAGGGAATATACGGGAGAGTAATGTGCACATAAAGATAGAAGTTAGAATCCATTAATCTTGCTATGATTTGGGAAATAACATCAGAAATTCAACAGGTATGAACTAAGACCAATAGCAACCAGACTTGGTATTTTAGTTCTTCAAAACACTTAAAAAAAATGTGTGATATTCTTTTCTATTTGAGTTCTTTAGGGTACTTGGTATGATGCCAAATCATGTTTTATGGCAGTCCATGGCTCAGAGGGAACTGGTAGATTTTTGACTGATTTGAAGGTGCTATCTTCCTATGCTAGAACCACTGGTGCGTTTCTTGTTTCAATAGACACATAGAATTTTCAGTAAGAATTTTAACATCTTTTGATCTGCGTCTGAGCATCGTATATCAGCATTTGTAAATCAGCTTGGGACCAGTTCATTTGCACTGTAGAATCATTTTTTTTTTGGATGTGTCCTCTTATTATGCTGGTATCACTAGGATAGGATTCCAAAAGGAAATGTCTGTTCATTTTATTCATTTTTCCTCAGGAAAGATGGTGATGAAGTGAGTCATTGGCACGTTGTGTTTTTTAGTAGCTCTTTGACCTTATCTCTGGGGCTATGAAATCAATGGGGAGATGCCTGTTGTATCATGAGTGAGGGGGACCATGACGGTTCTATTACTGGGAATGTTCCAAGGAGAAGTTCATGTACTGTCTGTAGATTGCAGTCAAGAATCCAAGACTAACAGAGCAACCGTGAGTTATCAGCAGCATCTTCCATGTGTAACACACATGTGTCAAGAAATAAACACAAGCTGTTCTCTAGGTTCTGACAATCCCTTTATCATGTTCACCCAAAGACAGAAGAATTGGAAGGCAGGGATGTTTGATTCCTTTCAGAGAGGGGGTTTGATTCCTTTCAGTGAGGCTGGTGATTCAGTCCATCCTAATGTAGCTGATCGTTTTATAATTGAGGGACAGTCACAGGGTGGGAGGGGAGGCTGTGGCAGCAGCCGAGATTAAAGGAAACATAATCCGAGGAGACCTGTATGACAGTTTTGGGGGCCAGCCCCAGAGAGCAGCATTTTACAAACTGTGCTCCATAGACACCAGTTTAGTGGGGATGTTAATAGATTTGTGTGAAAAAGCATCCCATGGCCAAGTGTGTAAAAAGCACCAAGTGAAGCACAGAAAAACAAGAGAGATCTTGCCAAATGACTTCCAGGGTTTTTACTCCGCTCACGTATGTAGACCACGCAGTGTTTCTGAGATACACGTGGCCATGGGGCACCTCTGTTAGGAGAGCTCTCACAGAGCTCGTGTTTGAAATACCTTGGGTAAAATTGCTCTAGAATACTGAGCTTCAAACTTTTTTTTGTCCATTTATCTCCTAGAATAATTTTGAAAAACTTACATATTCGCACATTATTAATCAAAAAATCAAATGGATTTCTGACATATTTATCTTATATGTTGTGCTTTAAAGATATTTTCATGCACACCTTGGAGCTGCAGAGTTCCTGCAGCCCATTTATATAAACAATGGTTGACATCTGACCTAACTGGCAGAGCCAGACCTCCTTATGAAACAAATCAGACTTAGCGGTTTGTGACTCCCCCACGAGGGATATGTATGTGAATTGTTCATTTGTTTGGGGTCTGTGAGAATTTTGTATTTCAGACAGCGTACCTAGAAAGCCTAGGAAGATTCTAGACGGGTAAGTGGCATGCCTTGCCTTGATGAAGAGCAAGGAGATGCTGAGGAAAGAAGATAGGAAAGGAACATTGAAATGTGTTCTTAGGCAGAGCACTTCAAAAGGAAACATTTGAAGGCTGAAGATCTAGAAATTGGTTCTCTTTAGAAGTATCTAAGCATGTGTGACTCTTATGAAATATCTTCATGTGCCTTCATGGGTGTGTGTACCCAGCATGGAGCTGCTTCTTTGGAAGTTTAAGAAATATATGTATCCTTTTAGAGAATGAATCTTCTCTATCTAAAGTAAGTGATCCTTGTTAAATAGCCAAATAGTCTTGTCTGGCAGTGAAAACTATTTATTTCGAGGTACTTTTTATGCTTTCAAGTAGAAGTCAGATTGCTAACACAATTCTTTACTGAATTCTGTTCAGCAGAATCTGAACAAGCCCAAATCAATCTGCAGAAAGCTTCACATTTTTGCACAGTATGAAGATCTTCACATTCTGTTCTCACCTTGGATGTAATTCCTATTGGTTACTGGACATGCCTCATTTCCTGTGTAAATTTCGTCACTAAAAAGGCAGTAAATTATTACTCACTTTGTTAAACATACATACTTTCCTGTAGGGGAATAAACACATAAAAGTGTATTTATTTCCCAGAAGGGCACTTATGTTATTCATAATATATCATGCATTAAATGTCATCCTGTATTTATTCTTTGGCACTTTCAACCCTGGAAGCTGGCAGATTGTTTTGAAATCAGAGAATATCTAAATAGCAAGTAGCCTTGCATTATCTAGTTCAGCCCCTGAGGTTGAGAAAAATTAAGTGACTTGCTCTAAATAACTTTAAGTTCCTATCCTAGGTAAACCAAAAACTAGACCTTGGTGGAATATTTTCCCCATTAATTTCCCCCATGCCCCTAATCCTTTTTAAAAATATAGTCTAGAACAAAATATAGTCTAAAATGATAACAATTGTTCTTTTTATTTATTCTATTTCAAAATATTTAGAGAGTAGAAATGTTTTGTTCTATGGCTTGAGTCGGAGCTATAAATGTGCCTATCACCCAAATAACTTTCATTGTACCCGTTAGATGGGGTTTTTGCCCCTCCCCCCGTTGATTTCCGATGACCTTTACTTCCCACTGTACACTTGTGCATCCATCACATAGTTCCAGAGAAAACATGTGGTGTTTGCTTTTCTACTCCTGAGATATTTCACTTAGGATATTGGTCTCAAATTTTTTCCAAAGTTCTGGAAAAGGCATTCATTCTTCCCTTTTTATGGTTGCGTAGTATTCTGTGTTATACATCGCCCACATTTTGTTAATTCTTAACGTTGCTTGCCGTCCAGTGTCGTCATGAAGTTCCATGAGATGAAGTGGGCTGTGAAAATACAAAGGAGGAGGAGGACGCAGATCCCTGCCTTATCGCATTGGATTTCTGCACCATTTCTCAGGACTGAAACACTTAGTCCGTGTTATATTAGGGCATTTCAAGAGGGTCTCTAGTTATGCATATGTACCTGACTACTCTGAATTTTCATTCTGCTTGGTTAACAGTTTTGTGTTCTTGAACTTAATTTATGACTTAAGGCAGATTATGGTCTATCCAGGCAGAGACATCTGTGAATGTTTTAAGAGGAGAAGTAAGCCCTCTCCTTCCCGTTAGCTGTGGCTGCATGGATTTTCCTGCTCTAGAGGAGCACATGGATTTATGTGAACTTCGCTCTGAGTTTCTGCTTGTATGAACTTCTAGACTATCTGAATGCAGAGGCTCAAATGGACATATGCAGATGGGTGACTCATCTGTGTGGGTGCTAGCCCCTCTCGCCATGTATTTCAGTCTTCATTCTTTAGCTCAGTAAGCTGTGCTGTGTGCGGTGGTTATTTCATTTCTTTGAAGGATAGAATTTCACAGTTTTCCAAAGAAATTTGGTAGTCTACAGAGGGAGAAAACGGAATAAATTTATTTGTTTATCCATTTATTTTTTAAAACTAAGTTCAAAAATACCTTTTTTATAGACAGAGTCTCACCATGTTGTCCTCAAAAGAGTGCTGTAGTATCTCAGCTCACAGCAACCTCAAACTTTTGGGCTTAAGTGATTCTCTTGCCTCAGCCTCCCAAGTAACTACAGGCACCTGCCACAATGCCCGGCTACTTTTTTTTTTTTTATTGTTCTTGTCATTGTTTAGCAGGCCTGGGCTGGGTTCAAACTTGCCAGCTCTGGTGCATGTGGTAGGTCCCCTAACTGTGGGTGCTGAGCAGAAAATACTTCCAATTAGAATGCATTAAGGAAAATTGGTTGTGTAAAAAATGTGACTTCTAAAATGCCATTGTCACATAAAAGTTATTTATGAAATTATAAATATTGTAATCAAGTCAGAAGTTTTTATTTGATTAAAAAAAGAGAATAGCCCTAGGAATTTCGGTAAAAATAGAATTATAATGTATGATTTGCCAATCACGTACCTTACAATTATTTGGCCTGATATTGTCTTGTCTTAGGTTACTTCCAGTCAGTGAGTTGTTGAACTTGGAACATGATTTGTCACAGAAATAATATGGATCAGGAACTTCTAAATTTTCTTAACAAATGCCATCCTATCCTAGTACTTTAGTATTTGAAGCAGATGGGAGGAAACTGCCTTGCAGGACTCTAGGAACTGCAGATAGCGGGTGTGTCTGATGAATCATGTCCAGTGCCGGTCAGACATGGCAGTGTGGGACTCTGGGCTTGCAGATCGCAGACCACACAATTCTGAACGTGGGAACCCAGTCTCTGTTTTGCTTTTTGCTGAACCTCCCATTTATCCTCAGGCCAAGGCAGTCTCAGAGATAGCAGGGCAGTGCTCAGATGTAGAAGGCATAGACATTGAGTCAATACATGACACTCCTCACGTTTTCTCATGAAGCCAGGCCCCACCTCCACCCTATCTTGTTCTTCAGATAACCTCACTTCAAAATGGTCCCTTTTACACTTACAAAATTACATTTTCATTGCCTCTGGATAAGTTTCTCACTGAGAACTTTGACATTTTTTGCAGGATAAAAGTACCCTTTATCCAAGGGACTACCCATACTTTCAGAATGGTTAGCATCCCTGGTGTCTGTCCAGGTTGTGTCCCCCAGTCCTTGTGACAACCCTAGGTGTCTCCTAGGTAAGCATATCCGGCCTCCTTTGAGAATCAGCCATTGATCCTCCCTGAGTGCTAAGAGGGAAGTAATCTTATTGAGCTAGAACATTCCACTAGGTATTTACATATTAGAAGAGGAAGTTTTTGTATCTAAATGACTAATGGATATGTGAAAAAATATCCAATATCATTACTCATCTAGGAAGTGCAAATGAAAACCATCATGAGATAAAATTACACTCTGCCAGAATAACTTAATTTAGTAAAAAAGATTGACTAGAGATTAAAAAGTTGACAAGGATTTGGGACAAACTGAGAATGGAAATTGGCATAACTACTTTGCACAACTATTTGACAGTTTATTAAAGTAAATTTGGACCTTCCCTAGTGAACTAGAAATTTTGCTCTTAGACATATACCCAAGAGTAATGAGTACCAAGACCTATCAAAAGATGTGTACATAATTCACAGAGCACCTTTAACGACAGCCAACAATTGGAAATAACCCAAATGTCCATCAATAGTAGAATGGGTACATTAATTTTGGTATCCTCATACAATGAATGTAACACAGTGGTAAAAAAAGTGAAGTGCTATGTACAACATGATTAATCTCATAGATATCATAATGAGTCAAAGAAATCAGACAAAAGAATATGTAAAATGATTCCTTTTGTGTAAAGTTTAATAAGAAGCAAGACTAATCAATGACAGAGTCAGAGAGTATCAATGGGGCCAGAGATACTGACTGGGCAGGGGCAGGAAGGACCCTTCTGAGGTGATAGAAATGTTCCTGATCGTGATCTGGGTGGTGGTTGCACAGTAGGCACACACGTGTACACATATGTATATGTAAAAATGGATCTAGCTGTGTACTTAAGATTGATTTACTTTGGTGTGTTTAAATTAGAGCAAATTTAGAAGTGTTTTCTCTAATGAGTGGTATTTCAGAAAATATAAATAAATCAAGGAAGGTGAAGGAAACAGAGGTCTTTCTGGAAGCTGTGAGAGTGTGGCATGAGGGACTGTTCATGCTCCTAGGTCCCTGGGGCCTGAATCAGGAGATGTGTCATGCTAGTGCTGGAGACACAAGCCAGTTAGAACAGTAGTAGCAAAGAATCTTGTATGATTCCCCTTCTGTGTGGACTTTTGTGGTCCTTATCTGTACTCACTGGTTGGTTTTGTCCCTTTTGTTTTTGTCAGTATGAGTTCCTGCCCTCTGTTCCAATGGCATCGTGGTCAGAAGCAGTGAGCAGTGTTGAGAAGGGGCCTAGGTGGGGGGCGCACAAGGCAGTGGTCGTAAATCCAGGTATTCGTGAGTCGGGGGGTAAAGTCAACGCTTTACCCAGGGAGCAGCAGTGAGGCTGAGATGGTGCTGCTATAGAAACCTCTTAACAAGGGAAGATTCTGGGTCTCACGTGTGGTCATGGAGCGTGTATTGGTGAGACCAGTGAACAGGGGTACAGGCCATTCCATGGAAGAGGAAGACTAATAATCACATCCTAGCTGGGGACGGGAGGGGAAATAGGAGAGTAGAGATTTTGTCCAGCCCTTTGACCACAACTGGCTGGTTACTCACACTTGTGGTTTTCCTCGGGACATATGATATGGGCTTCACTTGTACCCTGTAAGCTCCAGCTGGACTTGGCACTTTCCCTGGTTCTTCATGGTGGTTTCCTTTAAAAGAATGAGTTATGGGGGGAATATTTTCAATTACATGCTGTGCGTAAATGTGCATTACAGCACAACACACACTGCGATAAACAGCAAGACAGGTGCTGGGCCATATGCGGTGCCACTTGTACCAGATGGAGCTGTTCCAGTTCCCAGACATGGCCCAGTTGGAACCCTGCAGAATTCATACAACAAATATGCGTTACTTTGTCATGTGAATGTCCTTGAAGAGGTCAGATGTTATCTCTGAAAAGCACTTTACAACTACATGTTTTGAATAAAATATGTACATATACACAGCTGTGCCTACTTAAAATGTGAGACATTCATGTTTAAATAAAGTTACTATTAACCTGAGCAACAATCTATTGAGGACAATATTTGCCTATGTATGTGATGATTCTGCTGGTAATGTATTGCTACCATTGTGCATAAATTTTAATTTAGAAAATTAATATTTTAGGACCTTTAGTAAAAGATTTATAGAAGAATTAATGATTGAAGGAAGTAAATATTATCTGAAATAGAAATACTGACAGCCAGTCTGTTAACTATTAAGCTTCACAGGCCATGCTGAGTGAACTAAACACGACTACTCATTTTTCATTTTTCACTTATCATCTTTTTTTGATTTTTAATCAGTTACCTTTGCAAGTGATTATGCAGTCTTTCTTTTTAAGAGTCACTACGTTTTTGTTTCTGTACTAAATCAGTTCGATTTCCCCGTGGCGTCTTTGAATGCAGGTGACCTTTAAAGTCTGTTTCTAGCCATTGCTTCCTCTTTCATTTCATTCTTGACTCTTGTGCTGCTACTGCTGGATATGTCCATGTGGGTATCTCAGCATGACCTTCAAGCTGTAAAACTCAACTATTTCTTCCTTAGAACTCCTTCTGCAAAACCAAATGTGGCTTCTCCTCTTTTCTCAGATTTGAAGCCTCCCAGACATCTTGACTCCTTTCCTTTCCTTTCTTTGAGACAGAGTCTCACTCTGTTGCCCCAGCTAGAATGAATGACATCATAGCCTTCAGCAGCCTCAAACTCTTGGGCTCAAGGGATCCTCTTGCTTCAGCCTCCTGAAGATCTGGGTCTATGGGTGCCCACCACTACCCCTACCACTAATAGAAAAATGTTTCTATTTTTAGTAGATACCAGGTCTCGCTTTTGCCCAGGCTGGTCTCAAACCCCTGAACTCAGGCCATCCACCTGCCTCAGCCTCACAGAGTGCTAGGATTATAGACATGAGCCACTGCGCCACTGCGCCCAGCCCATTCTTTTACTTGCTAGTGTTGTATTACCCTACCAAGCACCTTACATTGTCAGTTGTTCTTAAAACAAACACCAAAAAAAAAGAAGTGCTTATTTCTTATCTTTCTGATTATTCTCACTGTCATCAGCCTCACGCTCACACGACTCCTTCAAGCGAGCAGACTTTTAACCGCCTCTCAACAAGCCGTATGCTGGCCAGGTGAATTTTCCTAGAGCCAGCCTGTAATGGCATCTTTCTCCTGCTCAGAAACTTTTAATATAGCTCCCAGGAAAATTGAGTCCAAACCTAACTTGGCTTTTGCCAGCTCTGTTTCCAGCTATTTACCTTCCTGAAACCTCTTTTCCAGTCAGTGATTTGACTCACCATTTCCTGAGCCCCACTCCCCTGCTCTGTGCTCCCGTCCTGGGGTCCCTCACTCCCTTGCAGCCGATCGTTCTTTTCCATCCTCACTTATCCATCCAGCTCCTCCCCTGACCTCTACCACCCTGATGAAGTCCTGCCTTCTCCTCAGGGCTCTGTTCTTCCCCGCCTCTGACTTCCTCTAGTGGCTTTTCCTGTTTATGTAGACAATATCATAATTTAGCCTTTCAGTCGATGACAGTTCTTCTAATTGTGATCACTTGGACTGCTTTTCACTTGTTCATTTTTTGACATATGTATGTGCAGCTAGGTTGTCATTGCCTCTAACACGAGAATCTTTGCCTTACCTCTGTGCCTGCTCTATCTGCCTAATGTACCCTAACACTAAAACGTCAGCTCTATCGAAGCCTGGCATTTTTTTTGTCATTTGTGTTCACTAGTAAATCCCAACACCTGAAACAGAACCTGGCATGTGTAGTAGGTCCATAATAAATATTCGTTATATAAGTTGTAAACAGCCAATGAAGGTTGCCTGATTTGATCTGGGTCATTCACACTTGCTGAATTCCTTTTTTTACTACAACTCAAGAGATTATTATGATGAAAAAGAAATCGAATGCAATTTATAGCCAGAATCTGCCCAACAGGGCTTGACTGCTCCTTCTATTTTATTTTTCTGCAGATATTAACGAATGCCAGCTCCAAGGTGTGTGCCCTAATGGTGAGTGTTTGAATACCATGGGCAGCTATAGATGTACCTGCAAAATAGGATTTGGGCCGGATCCCACCTTTTCAAGTTGTGTTCGTAAGTTAATGATTACTTTTTATTCCTATTTTGGTTCAGTTTTCTCTGGGGTTTATCTAAGAGGAAGGAAATAGTGCTGGTCAATTTAAATATATACATACGTAGTCCATAAAACCTCATTAATTAAGATGACAAGAAGGACGGGGCCTGCTTACCATAGTAAAATAAGTGTATTACAGAACCTTCTCCAAAATGCATTTTTATTGTGTTCAGGAAAATATACTAGCCAAAATGTAGAGAATAAGCACATTTAAGAAATACACGTTGATGAAAAGAAAAGAGTTTGGTAAAATTAGCATATCAACCCTTTGTGGTTCCTGAGAGATAAGAACAGGTTTTTCCTCTTATAAATATATTATATTAAGCATTCTCTAGGCTGTATTAAACTTTGTCCCAGCTTCTGCCTTTATTCCAAATTATGAGTCACTGGAATCTGATTTAATGAAGTTTCCCCAGTTGGGAGAGTCTGGAAAATAGTAACCGAAGCCCTATGTTTCAGACTTTTCTAATTCAGCCCTAGTTTCAAATGTTTTTTTTTCAAATACACTGAAATGCCCCTGAATTTATACTGTTCTGCTTTGTCAAAGTCCTTGAGATTTTCTCGTGTACACGGTAAGGGCAAAAATCCTCCATCCAACCACATGTTCTAATATTGGTTCTGAAAATACAGTTTCACCAAAGACAAACTCCCTATCCACAAAAAAATGATCCAGTGTAATCACTCTAAAACATACATCATTAGAGAGAAATGCATTTTAGGTATAAAGTTTCAAATGCAAAATTTTTTAAGGTTTTCTTCTTTTTAAAGTAATTGTCCTGATCATAAAAATAGGGAAACCCTGTTTTTAGAAGTTGTATTCAGTAAAGTTTGATACATGGCAGGAAACTATCAGGATAGTTTTAAAAGCAACTCTCTGTTAGTTTCTGGTCTGCGAGGTTTTTTGTTTTTATTTATTTTCTTTAATGTGGCTTTGATATATGCTAAGCTCCATCCCTCGTTTTTAGCTTGCCATGTATTTGGTCAGTATACAAATGTCATGAGGGTGCTACCATTCATTTTAGCCAAGCTTATTTCTCTAACCTGTGCTCTAAGGTCAGATGTACAGCAATGATGAGATAAAGAAAAATGTATCAAGAGAAAAATGACAATCTCATTTATTACTCTCAGATAAGTTTAAATATTCTTACTAATTGCTACTCTTTTCCTTTAAAAACTGTCAGCCGCAGATTAGGAAATTTTGCACGTAAGTCCATTTTTCCGTGTTCTCTTACAGACAGTTCTGGTCATGATGCAGACAGATAGCTAATTTTAGTCCTTTTTTAGGGGGGTGGTAAAATTAAACCACAAAATTATGTTTGCATCCACGGTACATTTGAAAACTGATGGAAGGATCTGGAAATTTGAGGCCAAAAATCACATTGTTGACAAAATCCAGATAATTTTTGGCTGATTTGAATTACATGAATAAATGTTTTAAATAGTTTCATAAGTTAAGTGTAAACGATTGTCAAGAGTTTGGATATAGAGTTTGTTGTGAATGGTCTTTTTACTCTCTGAGTTGTAGTCTGGTTAGAATTCTTACATTGAGTGTCGCAGATTAGGTAAACTCGGAGAACTGGTCCCAAGGTTTTGTGAAACTAAGACTGGATATGATATCTAGAGTTAAAGGCAGGCATCCAGGTTTTAATAAGATGGTAGAAACCTGCCACTGAGCTTTTTGAAACATTTGTACAATTCCTTAGCATTTATTTTCCCTGTCATTGCCCAAATAATTCTGAACTTATTAAACAACCATCCATTCGTATTTGAAAAATAAATAATTCAATTTTACGGTTCAGTTGCAACAGCTGAAAAGATAAGTATTAAGAGACATTTGTTGCTCGTTAAACATTCCAGTTGAGAATTTAAAGTTAAAACCTGGGCTCTTTACCAGTGTTGAGTGAGCAGATTTATTTCTCTTTCCTCTGAATTCAGCACACGGAGCATCATGGAGATGTGTGTGTAAAGCTCCTTCGGGGCTTGTCGTTCGAACCAGTCCAGTCTGATTTGTGGGTGAACTCTGTGAGCAACTCTGTGGGGGACATATGAAAACAGTTGAGAAGAATCAGGGGAGAAAGTGACATTCTCAGAGTAAGGGGGAAGAATTAGATGGTGGTGTTCTTGATCAGCATGAGAAGCAGCAGATGGACACACACACAGTTCCTTACTGGAATTGCTGCTTAGCATTTTAAATGAACGTTCTGAGGCATCTAAGCCCAACCAGAGAAGGACTTGGGAGGATGCTGACAACACTGGCTCAGGCAGCATGAATTCAGGGCATATCCAGGACATAAAAGGTGTGGTTGACTCTGTGAACTCCAAGAAACGCTCTTGGCAATGACTGAGGAACAGGAAGCTCTCTCTGTTCTTGAATACGTGGAAGCAAGCACCCTAGAATTCCTTGACTCCAGCCAAGGGTTGCAGCTGTTCTACTTTCTCTCCTTGCCCACTCTGTCCTTGCCGTAGCCAACCCGAAAGGAGGGTTGTAGGCAAATCCTGGCATTTGCTGCCTTTGATCTCTGTGTTGTGACCCAGGGTGCTATAGCAGCTTTCTCCAGACCGGCTGCTACCTATGTTATGGGACAAGGTAAAAATTTTAGGACTGACTTGTTGAGAAAATTCAATAATCTGTGCAGTAGGAATTGAAAGACTTTCTAGCTGTCTGAGCTGAGTTAATTTGCTTGAGGAATTTAAGAGCTCCAGGATGAGTGCTACTGAGCGTGTCCTTGGGTTCAGTATAAAGGTCCAAATAAAAGCATTCTGAACCTGGGCTTTTGCTTTTCATAGTATTCTTGACCCATGGACTTGTAGCTAATTAGCAGAGATAGAGGGTTAGAGAAGATGTGCTCAGTAAATCATCTTGAATGGGTAAATTACTGGAGCTCTTCTGGCTTTCTTGACACATTAACTGCCACGTGAGTTGTATTTAACTTATGCTAGTTTTGAGCCTGGAGCCTTGTGAAGCATATATAATTCACATGGCCTAACTTTTGACCTATTTTGACATAATAAAACACCATTGCCTCAAGGAAAAAAGTTATTTTTTCTAATGTGGCACCGAACGTGTTAAAATGGGCTTTCCTTCCTGATGTGGTGTTTTTTGCCCATGGGACACTGTTTTCCTACACACTGAGGCTGGGAGATGGTATCAGCTTTGGGATCTTTCATCTCTTTTGATTTCCAAGGAATTCACTGAATATTCATAATTTCTCTTCTGACTGTTCCTTTCTTTCCACTTCCTTTGTGGCCATCTCAGATTAGGCCCCTCACTTCCCTCACTTGGAGGTCTCATGACACCATACCCCGGTGGTTACGCAAATTTGTGCAAAGTGCTTGCTCACATATAATAACAGCAACACAGAACCTGTGACAATAATCTTTATTCTACATTTAATAGGTACCAGGCATGGTGATAAGCTCTTGACATGGCTTATCACATAAAATGCTTACAAAGTTTCTTTTGGATTTGTATTGTTGTTCTTCTTCCTATTTTAGAAACCAAGGAATTGAGCCACAGAGAGGTTAAGGATCTTTTTAAAAGCCACACAACCCATAAATGGCAGAATTCAGATTTGAAACTGCATCTGTCTCACTCTGTAGGCTTAAACCTTTCATCAGAAAAAGGAAAATTGTGGCTCAGTGCCTGTAGCTCAGGGGCTAGGGTGCCAGCCACATACACTGGAGCTGGTGGATTTGAACCTGGCCAGGGCCTGCCAAACAATAATATCAGCTGCAACAAAAAACAACTGGGTGTTGTGGCAGGCGCCTGTAGTCCCAGCTACTTGGGGGCTGAGGCAAGAGAATCACTTAAGCCCAAGAGTTTGAGGTTACTGTGAGCTATGACACCATGGCACTCTACTGAGGGTGACATAATAAGACTCTGTCCCAAAAAAAAAAAACCAAAAGAAAGGAAAATGGTGTGAATTGACCAAGAAGGAATTATTTAAGAAGAACTGCTGTCTATTGTCACCTCCTCTGCAATAGAATAGGTGGCTTAACTACAATGGCCTTGAAGTTAGTAAACAAAAGAAGAAACAGAAAAGGGAACCTAATAACACTCAAATATTTAAAAAAATCACCAGAGATGACTACAAAAAAACTAGCAAACTAGAAAACAGGAAGGAAATAGGTAAATTCCTAGACACGTGTAGCCTACCAAGATTGAATCACTAAGAAAGAGAGAAGCTGAACAGATTAACAAGTAATAAGTTGAATGAGTAATAAAAAGTCCAGGACTGATGGCTTCACTGCAGAATTCCACCACACTTACAAAGAAGAACTAATACCAATTCTCAAACTATTCCAAAAAATTAAAGAGGAGGAAATTCTTCCCAACTCATTCTATGAGGCTAGCATTACCTTCATGCCAAAACCAGGCAAGGATGCCACAAAAGAAGAAAAACTACATATGAATATCCCTGATGAACATAGATGCAAAAATTCTCGACAAGATATTAGCAAGCCAAATCCAACAGCACACAAAAAGATAATATGCTGTGGTCAAGTGGGATTTATCCCAGGGACACAAGAAGGGTTCAGCATACTCATGTCAATAAACATGTTACATCCTATCAGCAGAATGAAGGGGAAAACCACAGGATTCTCTCAATAGACACAGAAAAAGCATTTGATGAAATTCAATATCCTTTCATGACAGAAACACTCAACAAGCTAGGTAGAAACGTAACTCAACAAAATAAAGGCCACACATGGCAAACGCACAACTAACATCATTCTGATCGGGGAAAATCTGAGTTCCTTTCTTGTAAGAACTAGAAGACAACAAGGATGCCCCCTTTTATCACTCCTATTCCACCTAGTACTGGAAGTCCTAGCCAGAGCAGTCGCACAAGAGGAAAAAAATAGAAGGTATCCAAATGGAAAAGAGGAAGTTTAATTGTCTTCCTGTGTAGATGCAATGATCTTATTTCTAGAAAAACCTAATGACTCCACCAAAAAACTCTGATAAAAAACATTCAGTAAAGTTGCAGAATATAAAATCACCATACAAAAATCAATAGCATTTCTATACACCAATAATGAAATAGCTGAAAAAAATCAAGAAGGCAATCTCATTTTTAATAGCTACAAAGCAATTAAAATACCTGAGAAGAGATGTAACCAAGGAGATGCAAGAACTTTACAAAAAATATAAATAAAATCTTGATGAAAGAAGTTGATGAGGACACAAACGAACAGGACAATATCTCACACTCAGGGCTTGTCAGAATTAATATCATTAAAATGACCATAGTCCCCAAAGCAATCTGCAGTGCTGTCGCAGTCAAAATATCAATTTCATTTTTCACAGAAATAGAAAAAATAATATTGAAATTCTTATGGACCCCCAAAAGAGTGCAAATAGCCAAAGTAATCCTGAGCAAAAATAACAAAGCTGGAGGCATCCCGCTACTTGACATCAAAATATATTATAAGATTATGTAAGCAAAGCACATGGTATTGGTTTGAAAACAGACATATAGACCAGTGGAACAGAATAAAAAACCTGGAACTAAATCTGTGTATTTCTAGTGACAAAGACACTCAGAGGAAAGAGCACACTTATCAATAAATGATGCCAGGAAAATTGGATATTTGTATGCAGGAGAATGAAACTAGCCCCTATCTTTTACCATATATACATCTAAGTAAACTCAAGATGGTTAAAGACTTGAGACCCGAAACTCCAAAAATACTAGAAGAAAACATGTGGGAGGCACTTCAGGACAATGGTCTAGGCAAAGATTTTATGGCTAAGACCACAAAAGCATGGACAACAGAAACCAATATAGACAAATGGGACTATATTAAGCTTATAAAAAAAGCTTCTACACTGCTAAGGAAACAATCAACAGAGTGAAGAGACAACCTGTTGAATAGGAGAAATATTTGAAAACTTTTCATCTGACAAGAGGCTAATAATCTAGAATATCCAAGGAACTCAACAGTAAAAAAAAAAAAACTTATGAAAAAACTGAACAAGAGCATGAACAGTCATTTCTCAAAACAAGTTATACAAATGGCCAAAAGATATATGAAAAACTGCCCGATGTGACTAATTATCAGGTAAATGCAAATCAAACCCATGGTGAGATATCATCTTATGCCAGTTAGAATGGCTATTATTACAAAGACAAAAAAATACCAGGTACTAGTAAGGATGAAAAGAAAAGGGAACTCTTATACACTGTTGAAGGGAATGTAAATTAGTATAGCCACTAGGAAAAATAGTATGGAGATTTCTCGAAAAACTAAAAATAGAGCTACCATACAATCCAGCAATCCCACTTCTGGATATATATCGAAAGGGAAAGAAATCAGTATATCAAAGGAATACCTGCACCTCTGTGTTTATTATAGCACTATTCATATTAGCCAAGATACAGAATTTTTTATCAGCAGATGAGTAGATAAAATATGGTGTATATACCCAGTGCAATACTCTTTCAGCTATAGAAAGAGAATAAAATCATGTCATTCATGGCAACATGGATAGATGTGGAGGTCCTTATGTTAAGTGAAATAAGCCAGGCCCTGAAAGACAAACACTGCACATTCTTACTCATATGTGAGAGCTAAAAAAATATTGATCTCATGGAAGGAAAGTTTGGAATGATAGTTCCCAGAAGCCTGGAAGCACATGTGTGTAGGGACTGGGAGATGAAGAGAGGTTGGTTAGTTGGTGCAAACATATAGTTAGATAGAAAGGAAGTTCTGTGTTTGATGGCAGAGTAAGGGGACTATAGTTAATAATAGTGTATTATATGTTTCAAACTTGCTGCAAAAAATGGATTTCAAATGTTTCCAATACATAGAAATGATAAAAAATACTTGAGGCAGTGGATACCCTAAATACCTTGATCATTACATATTTTATGCCTGTAGCAAAATATTACATGTGCCCCGTGAATGTGTACAAATATTATGTATCGAGAAAAAAATTAGGTCTGAAAGCCAGACTTTTTCAATGTTCTTTCTTGCCCATCATCCACCTTAAAAGAGTAGTTTTATTATTAGTAATATGCTTTTTCTCTCTCTCTCTTTTTTTTTTTTATTAAACTTTGCTTTAATGGGTCTCAAAATTCTGTGACATATTTTTGGTGAAGTTGTTTCCATTAAACAGTACTGAACTTAAAAACTAATAACTTAAAAATGCCACACAAAAAGAAAGCAAATGGTCCACAAAACATTTTCCTTTCCTTCTGAAGGTTTTACCATGCCTTGTTACCATTAACCAGTCATTTGCTCTTAAACTTAAATGGCCAGTTGAAACAAACAGTTCTGAGACCATTCATTCACCACTTGTTAAGACTGAGGTGGCAGGTGTTAGAGGTAATACTCATTTAGCCTTCTGAGCTTTCTGGGTACCCTTGGTGACCTTGTCAGCTCCAGCAGCCTTCTTGTCCACTGCTTTGATGGCATCCACAGCAACTGTCTGTCTCATGTCACAAATAGCCAAGAACCCAGAGGAGGATAGTCTGAGAAACTCTCAACACACATGGGCTTGCCAGGAACCATTTCGATGATGGCGGCATCACCAGATTTCAAGAATTTAAGGCCATCTTCCAGCTTCTTACCAGAGCAGCGATCAATCTTTTCCTTCAGCTCAGCAAATTGCAGGCATTGTGAGCTGTGTGACAATTCTGTACAGGAGCACAGCCATTCAGAAGCCTGAGCAGTGAAACCAGCTGCTTCCATCAGTGGGTCATTTTTTGCTATCACCAGCAAGGATGCCACAATGAACATCTTGACAGACACATTCTTGACGTTGAAGCCCACATTGTCTCCTGGAAGAGCTTCACCCAAAACTTCATGGTGCATTTCAACAGACTTTACTTCAGTTGTACCTTAACTGGATCAAAGGTCACCACCATGCTAGGTTTGAGAACACCAGTCTCCACTTGGCCCACAGGGACAATACCAATATCACCAATTTGGTAGACATCCTACAGAGCCAGACATAAAGGCTTGTCAGTTGGACAAGTTGGTGGCAGGATGCAATCCAGAGCTTCAAGCAGCCTGGTTCCACTGGCATTACCATCTTTCCAGGTGACTTTCCATTCCTTGAACCAAGGCATGTTTGTACTTGGCTCTCACATGTCACCATTCCAACCAGAAATTGGCACGAATGCTACTGTGTCAGGGTCGTAACCAATTTTCTTAATGTAAATTCTGACTTAATGATTTTCTTGTATCTCTTTTGGCTATAGGAGGCTCAGTGGAATCCATCTTGTTAACACCAACAATTAGTTGTCTCACACTCAGTATGTAAGCCAAAAGGGCATTCTCATGGGTCTGCCCATTCTTTGAGATACCAACTTCAAATTCACCAACACCAGCAGCAATAATCAGGACAGCACAGTCAGCCTGAGATGTGCTTATAAGCATGTTTTTGATAAAGTCTCTGTGTCCTAGGGCATCAGTGAAGTCGCGTAGTATTTGCTGGTCTCAAGTTTCCATGGGGAGATAGCAATGGTGAAGCCACACTCACGCTGAGCCTTTATCTGAGACCCAGGCATGTTTGAAGGAGCCCTTTCCCATCTCAGCAGCCTCCTTCTCAAATTTTTCAATGGTTCTCTTGTCAATCCCACCATTTGTAGATCAGATGGCCGGTAGTGGTGGACTTGCCCGAATCTATGTGTCCAATGATGACAATGTTGATATGAGTCTTTTCCTTCCCCATTTTGGATTGTATGGGTGGTTTTCACAACACCTGTGTTCTGCTGGCAAACCCATTGCGAAAAAGCATTGGAATGTATTCTATTCACTCCTCTGAATGGTTTTGCATATAGTAGGAACACAGTTAAAATTCAGTAAGTGAAGGAAGGAAGGGGAACATACTCAAGGGTTGAGGTGAGCATTAAGATAAGCTGAAAATGGCAGTTACTCATTTTTTTTTTTTAGTCAGAGTCTCACTATGTGGTCCTCAGATGAGTGCCATGGCATTGCAGCTCACAACAATCTCAAACTCTCAGGCTCAAGTGATTGTCTTGCCTCAGCTTCCTGAGTAGATGAGACTACTGCCCGCCACAATGCCCTGAAATTTTTTGTTTTTCCTGTTTTTTAATGGAGACAAGGTCTTGCTCTTGCTCAGACTGGTCTTGATCTCAAGGAATCCCTTGAGCTCAAGGGATCTGCCCAACTCAGCTTCCCAGAGTGTTGTGATTTCAGAGGTGAGCCACTATGCCTGGCCTAGAGGATATTCCTGACACCTGATAGATATCCGGTAGTAAGAAACAATTGTTTGTTTCAAGGCCACATGAATAATTGAAGCAATTAACCCTAAGATTCTACCTCTTGAATTAAATGGTGTAGATGGTGGTACAGAAGCCTTTTCTAAGCCAACTGATCCAATTAACTGTCTGGTGGGCTGTGGTTTTCTCATTCAAAGTAGAATCAGCAGCTAGTTAAGGATGATCATGGCTACTGGCCATAAACTAGTCTTGGCTTCAGACTTGGGTATAACTTGGCCTGTACTCCAGAACCTTAGGGTAAGACCAAGAACTCTTCTAAAACAACAGAAAGAGCAAAGATATGGGTAGTAACCTTGACGATGGGGTACTTAGATTGTGTCAGAGACCATAATAAGGCTGTCACATGGCTTTTCTCATTTAATCCTCACCACAACTTTATGAGGATACTATGTCTATTTTAAAGATGAGAAAGCTGCACATCCTATGATGTGCACATCCATAGGATACTATGTCTATTTAAAAGATGAGAAGCAGCACATCCTAAATAATTTTGGTGTAAGAATCAGAATTCTCTTTTTTGCGGAGCTTTTTCTTGCATGCATTTATGAAAGTCTTTTGATGCTCTGTGAGTTTTCAGAGCCATGTGCCAGAGTCCCTGATAGAAGGTCATGGAGCCAAAGATAGGGAAAGAATGGTTCCCAAAGTTAGAGACTGGACTGAGATTTGGCACCACATCACCTGAGTCCAATGTCTCATTCTGTCCCCACATACTATACACAAAGCACTGTGTTCATAAGAACTTGAACAAACAGGTCTGGAAGTACTGTAGTACTAGCAAAAAAGCAAAATTAGGCCATTCCTAGAGACTTTAAGTGAGTATGTGAGGCATTCCTTAGTTTGAAGAGTTTAAAATGGTGCTGGGCCCTGAAGCTCAAACACCAGTGAGGATGAATCCAATGACCCAGGGGTGGGCTTCCTTTAGCCAAGTGTGTTAATTTAAGAGGCACAGAAATCTAAACATTGCAAATTAGCACTTCCTTACTTCTGTTCTTTCCCTGTGCACAGTGGAGCTGGAGGAGCATTGATCTATCCTGGTTCAGGAGGCACCAAGTAGGCATCCCATCTTCTAATCTCTGGTTGAACCCAAGGAGCTTGAGTCAACTTGCCTGAGAGCTCCCTGCACTTGTAAGGCTGCAGTGAGTCCCTGTGTAGTCAAACACATCTTTCGATGACCCCAAGCCCTGGAGGCCCAGATCCAGTCATGCCCGTTCCTGGATGCTTTGTTTATGACTGCTTTCTTGGTGTGAAGGCAGACTGAGTTCTTGTGACAGAGACCATGTAACTAGGATACTGGAATATTTGCTATTTGTAGAAAAAGTTTTCTGACCCCTGGTTCAAATATCCAGATGCCAGTCATAGTAGGTAACTATAGTAGGTAAGACAATGGTCACACCCCTCCTTTTCTGAGGTCCCAGGTCCTTCCTGTTGCCTGTCCAGGGGTCCTTGGATGCTTACAGCCATGTCTCTGGAAAGTACTAGTACTTTTCCCCTTCATTTCATCTTGGCACTCAGACTGTGTTGGAGGGAGTCTGCTGAGTTGAAGCCGCCCTTGTTGAATCATTGAGCAGAAGGAAGCTTGTGTAGGCTGAGTAGTTTCTTGCTCCCATGTTAGCCCTTAGTGCCAATGTGTTGCCTTAGCAGGAGTGACTCAGGTGGTGGCCTCCCATTCTGCAGGGAAAATCTTGGTGCAGGGAGCTCTCAGGCAAGTTGATGCAAGCTCCTTGGGTTCAGAGATTAGATGATGGGATGGATTGAACTGCTTGGTACCTCCTGAGCTAGGATAGATCAATGCGTATTAATTATCAGGACAGTGACTTAGGAACAAAGTTGGGGGGAGTGTGTGTGAGTTTCTCCAATGAAGGCTGGCCCTGTCCTTGCTGCCAAAACCATTCACATCTTTGTGTCAGGAGTGAGGTGGTGACATTGTGTGTCATCTGTTGCTTAACTCTGAGGTGATGTTTGGTGTTTCTCAGTCTTTGTTCTGTTAGATCTGTCCCAACCCCAAGTATTACAGCTTCCTTTGTACTAGGGGAGGGCCAGTTCCTCCTTAGCATTCTCAACTATTGCTTCCCCTTCATCTCCTACTGCAGAGCATCCTGGAGTCTTTTTATTTCAAAGACTTTATTATTTATTTATTTAGAGACAGAATTTCATGTTGTTGTCCTGGGTAGAGTGCTGTGAAATCATAGCTCAAGGCAACCTCAAACTCTTGAGTTCAAGAGATCCTCTTGCCTCAGCCACCCAAGTAGCCTCCCAAGTAGACTACAGGCTCCCACCACAATGCCTGGCTATTTTTTAGAGCTGGATCTCGCTCTTGCTCAGGCTGGTCTAGAAGTCTTGAGCTCAGGAGATCCACCTGCCTTGGCCTTCCTGTGCTAGGATTACAGGTATGAGCCACTACACTGGCCTATTTCAAAGACTTTTAAAACACAGTTTTTTTTTTTAATCTCCCTTTTCTAAAACAATGGTGCCTACAGACCTCTATGTATATTATTAAGAGCATCACTTATGTGATTTTTTTGGTGATAAAAGATTTATTTCATGTTGTATTTTTTGTCTGTAGTCATAGCTAGAAACACCTGTCACTCAAAGGAGTAGGGCACTGACCCCATATGCCAGAGATGGCGGGTTCAAACCCAACCCTGGCCAGAAACTGAATTAAAAAAGAAAAAAAAAGAGAGAGAAAATATTTGAATTGTAGTCCCTAATAGTCCAAGACCCTGGTAAAGGCAGTATCAGAATCAGAAGTTTGCTGAGTAAGCAAGGAAACAAACAAAAAGCAAACTTCAGGACAACGCAATCATCTTTCTCTTTGTTTTGCCATCCTAGCATCGTGGCTGACACAGTAGGTGCTCTGCAAAAACTTACACAGACACCATGCAAAGAGATGGGAGGGATGTCTCAAATTCATCTCCCCAAGGAATTTGGGAGAAAGGGTTTTCAAGATAGTTTTTCAGCCCAAGAGTTGAGAAATTGAGTCTGCTGATTGATAGGGGATGAACTCATAGGGTTGGTCAGCAGAGATTATCTTTTCTTCTCTTCTCCTAGAGATTTCCTGAGGGGGGTCATCTGAAGGTTTTTGGATCTGTTCCCTCACCTATCCACAGGTCTGGTTGGTGTCAGTGGGTCCCCCTGGAATGCAGAATCTGAAAAATACTACCAAACCAGTGTTAGGCTTTACAATTGTAATGTTACTTAGAGAAGCACATGTTTGTGGGCTTTACAATGGCAGTGTTATCTACAGAAGCAGTGGGGGAAGTCACAAATCTTCCACCTACCAGGGAGGATAGTCCTATTAAGTAGAAAGGAAGTTGCTAGCTAATTTCTGGCTCTATCTATATTTTTATAAATATCATATTTTGGTTACTATTTATACCGATGGTTCTACATTGATGGTTTTCAATTTAACTAAGTAATCAAGGGAGATTAGAATTAATGGCACAAGTCCGGAAGAGCCCAATGGCTCTGTGTCCCACTGTGGAAGTGCCTGTCTTGGGGATTGGATACACTCTCTATGGGTCTCACATGCTGTCTATCAACCCTTTGATCCAATGATGCTCGGATGAGCACTGCTAAATTTTACTTTTATGAGGCTTTTTTTTATTGTTTGGGATTCATTGAGGGTACAAACAATTAGGTTACATGAATTGCATTTGTTAGGTAAAGTCCCTCTTATAATTGTATTCCACCCCCATGATATGTACTATACACCATGACCCCCATCTCCTTCTCTCCTCCCCTCTCCCTACTCCCTCAATCTCCTACCCTCCACCTTGTATTAGATCATCTACTGCCTTCATATTAGAATTGAGTACATTGGATTCTTGCTTCTCTGTTTTTGTGATGCTTTACTTAGAAAAATGTGTTCCAACTCAGTCCAGAATAATATGAAAGATGTAAAGTCTCCATCTTTTTAAATGGCTGAATAGTATTCCATGGTATACATACATGAGAGCTTTGTGTTTCCTGGGCTAAGCCATTTCCCTTTAGTTTGCACATCATCTTATTGTTATGTTAATACATTTAATCTAATTCTCACATCTTCAAGCTAGTTTGTTCATTTCAATTCAGGTAATGAGGAATTTCCTCTTGAGAGCTATGTGTGCACAGAAGAGCACAGGAAAAAGTAGAACTCAGATTTAAAAATCTCAAACAGAGCGTATGGATGAGTTTTAGAAATTTACTAAAATTGTATGCAAACCGTGGATATGAGACAGCATTTCTTTATGGACAGAGTCCAGATTTAATCAGATTCTTAAAGGGGCCAGGGACCACAAATCAGTTAGGTTTACAGGATTCTGTTCTTTTCTATATAGTCTCCAAACAATTGGGTATATGATACTGCCTTAAATATACAAGGTATGGCAATTAAGTTCATGAACTCATCCTAGAAAAAAAATGCTACATACTTCATTTTTGAATATCACTACAGTCAGCTATGAATTATTCCCCTTGGGAAACTATGTAATGATACTAGCACGTAGTCTACCCTTCAAAGCAATTTTGGGATTCTTTTTCTGGAATGGCCATCAAAGCTGTTGTTGTAATTATTCTTGATGTCCTGAATGTCAACAAAATGTCTTCTTTTCAATATTTATTTCCATTGGGAATATAAAATAGTCATTAGGGGCCAGATCAAGTGGTTAGAGAGATCATTCAAGTACGGTTATTTATTTACTGGATAAAAACTCCCTTTCAGACAGTGCTATGTAAGTTGGTGCATTGTTGTGATGCAGGAGCCATGAGTTGTTGGCCAAGATTTTCAGTTAAGATTTTCCTAACTGTTTCTTCATTGACATTTACTTGGTTTGCTATGTTTCTCACAGTTAGTCAATGATTTTGATGCACAATTTGATGAATTTTTGTAATGTTTTTATTAGTTCTGCTCATTACTGGTTGTGCTAAGCTTTCTTCATCACTGACATTTTCTCTCCCCTTAGAAAAACATTTAATCCATTTGTACACTCCTTTTCTCTTCATGACCTCATCCCCATAAAATTGGACTAATGTGTCCCTGATTTCACATCAACTCTTGCCAAGTTGATTTTTTATTTTGTTTTGTTTTTTGAGGCAGAGTGTCACTATGCCACCCTAGGTGGAGTGCCATGGCATCATAGCTAACAGAAACCTCCAACTCTTGAGTTTAAGTGATTCTCTTGCCTCAGCCTCCCAAGAAGCTGAGACTACAGGCACCTGCCACAATGCCCAGCTATTTTTTGTTGCAGTTGTCATTGTTGTTTAGCTAGCCTGGGCTGGTTTTGAACCCACCAGGCTGTGTGTGTTCCTGGCACTAAAACCACTGTGCTACAGGTGCTAAGCCTACACTCCTGCCAAGTTTAACAAGAAATTTAACAAGTGTTTGTATGTTGCTCTAATTTAAGCTCCAATATTCTCATGATGGCACACAAAACTACACAATAATGAAGGCCGCTTAGCAAGACACTGCCACATGTCAACAGAAACAAAACTATGAGGCACTGACATTATAAGGTTATGAAACTTTACCAAGTTGTTTGTACAGTGCTACCCATATGAGCCCACAGTGCCAAGTTTGAGAATTTAATTGTCAGACCACATAAAATACTTTTTAAGAATTAGCTAAAATGGCTCGGCGCCTGTGGCTCAACGGGTTAAGGCGCCAGCCACGTACACCTGAGCTGGCGGGTTCGAATCCAGCCCAGGTCCGCCAAACAACAATGATGGCTGCAACCAAAAAATGGCCGGGCGTTGTGGCGGGCGCCTGTAGTCCCAGCTACTTGGGAGGCGGAGGCAGGAGACTCGCGTGAGCCCAGGAATTGGAGGTTGTTGTGAGCTGGGATGCCAC